>JAJOOF010003601.1:0-20717 GCA_029582545.1 Solanum lignicaule
AAGATGAAAATTAATCACTTGCTAGTAATAGATATGTGTGTATGATTATTTTTATTTGTATGATATATTTAATGTTGTTGTGATTGATACGATTTCAAATGTTTTAGCCTTAAACAAGAATATTATGTTTTTCATAATAAAGATAATATTTAAAAGTTATTCAAGATTAGATTAAAAGAATTGTATATGTCTTAAAACGGAAAGTATTAAACACCTTATAATTGGAGAAAAAACTTACCTTTAAAATATCAACTTTTGATTCTTGAGGTGTGCTAAAAAGATACGGGAATATATGTTGATATTGTCTTTTCATCAGCATCAACTTTCTGTTGGTTATCAATATTCTAGAAGGAAATATGAAACATTTGATTAGATCTTTTGTTATACGAAAACATTGTGTGAAGTATTAATGGAGAATGTTTTAAAGAAAAAAAATGAAAACTACTAGCTCGCTAATAATTTAAGTGCCCGTGTCAAGTAACATTTTAAGAACTTAATCAAAGTACTAGAATACCCCAAAACCGTCAAACTAAAAAATATTTATCCATCAAACATATCATGAAGTAATAAGATCAACGATTTTTATGACAATTCATTTCGAAAGATTCATCAAATTCATTTAATAAGTGATAAAAAATTTCACCCCAAATTAAAATTTCTTTCTAAACAAGTTAGAAACTAAATAATTTTTTATCGTTCTATGAAAATTGTTCAAGGTGTCCTCAACCTCTAAATATGTTCCAAAATAAATTAATTCCACACATAGCAACAATTATCTATGTTTTAATATGGTCAAACCTAAGCTGATTGATCTCCTCTATTCTAACTTATATTTGTTACAACTTTCATCCTTGAAATAAAAAAAATAAAAAAAATGGTTAGACAAAGAGAGAAACCAATTATGAAAACCATAGATTCATAAAAAAAGAATTAAGATTACGTGTTTCAATCTGTTGTAATCGTGAATCCTTCAAGACTTATTAAATTCATTGAATCACTGATGAAAATTATACATTAAATTTAATTTTTTTTCTAAACAAATCAAGAATTTTGGGGAAAACCAATATTAAAAACTTCTCTATAAAAAGAATTTATTAAAAACAATCTCTACCTTTAGATCTATCACAAATTAAATTTATTCCGACCATATATAATATTATTTTTCAATTTGGTCAAATCCAAAATGATTGATCTCCTATCTTTCAACCTAGATCTACTAGAATTTACATTCAGAAAATAACAAACAGCAAACAACAATCATTAGACAACAAAAAGAAAAAATTATCAAGATTATATATACACACACATAGATCAATTAAATGAGTAAGAAATAAGTCTAAACCTAGGAACTTTATTTCGTTGAAGATGGACTTTTGTTCAGGTTGAGTATTGAACACAATAGATAGAGAAGTAAAGTGAAGACTAAATAGCACTTGAATAACACAATCGGCGGAGAAGGAAAAATGATAACAACAGAGACTATATATATATATATATATATATATATATACTAGTCTCTTGAATTGGTAAGAAAATTAAACTTGTCTTCTTTTACACACTATTTTTTGGAGGTACAATTAAATTCACACTATTTTTGAGAGGTAGAATTAAATTCAGATTCTTGTAATCCTTCTTAGAATACTTTGTTGTGACTAAATACTTTACCTTGTATTTCTAATTAAATAATTTTAATTATTGGGTTTTAAAAGGTGTAATGGAAAATGAAGGGTTGTGACTTTTCTGAAGAGTTATAACTTTTCTGAAGAGTTGTGACTTTTCTTAAGAGTTGCGACTTTTCCGAAGCATTGTAACTTTTTTGAAGAGTTGTGACTTTTCCGAAGGATTGTGACATTTTTCTGAAAGGTTGTGACTTTTCTAAAGGGTTTTGACCTTTCCGATAAGGTACCATAGACACATGTTCATACTACCCTTTGTTGTATATAAATAGAGGGGTTTTCTATCATTTTCTAATATGAATTTCTTAACTTCTTCTGTACAAATAAATTTGAGTGTTCGTTACAGCCGTTGAGTGCACTGACACCTTGATTTTAATTAGGTACGGAAACACCGATGCGTAAGACCGTTCTATCCAGGGAGAGGGGATAATTTCATTAACCTCGGGTATTTCAGGAGAATAATTTTTTAAGAAAACACTTTGTATTCAGTTGGCTCAAATTTTCTTCCTTATGAAAAATATTTTCCATGCTATATTTAATCTTCTTTAGATTATATTTGTTTACGAGTTTTAATGTTTCAGGATGTAAAATTCTCACGAAAATGTTAAGGCAAAGAAGCCAACTAAAAATGGCATGTGGGTGTTAATTAGTATTATTCCAAAAAAAAAAAAAAAAACTTTTAGACATGAAGTAAAAAAAGAAAAAAATCCATGTTCTTATTTCCAACTACCCCCTCCCCCCGGTAACGACCTAATTCCTTCATTAGGAAAAAGCCAATGGGAAAAGAATTGGGGCCAGAAAACTTTTGAGTAGTAACTTGGGAATTCCTAGCCTAGTCCAGATTTGGACGAAATCTAAGTCAGTGAGATCTAGGGAAATGTGGTAATGAATGACAGATATAATTACGAATTTAACCACATGAGTTAGATAGCTAAGACGTTAAGAAAATCGTACGACTTTACAGAATTGAATTCGAGCGAGTAGAACTCCCGAAACTGATCTTAACGTGAACGAATAACTATATGCCATGAATCACCTCTTGATTGTATGATTTTGAGAATATACATTATGATTCTGTTTGTAGTATGTTGAATGGATCAGGTGTCTCATTCTGACACACTAACTGGGATCGGATGGCACGTACCGGCATAAACTTTGGATCGACTGTCACGATTCGACACACTAACTGGGATCAGATGTCACGTACTGACATAAACTTTGAATCGGGTGTCACAATCCGGCACACTAACTTGGAACAGGTGTCACGATCCGGTACACTAACAGTTTGGGTATGGGTTCCATGAGAGGACCATTGAATTGGGTTCCATGAGAGGACCATTGACTTGTCATGTATACTTGTTATTGAGAATGTGAAATTGTATGTTGATCGTAAATGATAATTGATATTGTATGTCTTCGGTGTATGCATGTTTATGATGTTGTAATGACTTATATATGTTTCACTGAATGGGATAGCTGTGTGATCCTACCAGCACACAGTGGTTGTGTACTAATACTGCACTTGCATGTTCTTTGTTGAGTACATGACATTTTCAGGCGGCTATTGATAGACCTCAGCTAGGTGACTAGTGAGCTTGACCGGATTCAAGGGTGGCGAGTTCTTCTAGGCTGCCTTGAGTTCTCCTTTTGTTTAAGTCCACTCTTTTTGAACTCAGACTAATTGTTTAAGGTTCTTGTTTAGTTTCGGGGTTGTACCCCTTGTTCTTAGACATGTCGTTAGTAGAGTTTTGGTACAATAACTTTCAGGTTCTAAGGGTTGTTCTTCCACATTAATTTGGTTAGTTTATTTAAACCTTTGGATTATATGGGAACTCTATATAATTTCTACATTTAAACCTGCTTCTGTATCTTTAAATGTCTAGTTTTTCGTAAAGTTGCTTAGTTGGGTTGTAGTAATAGTTCTCCTACCGGAGGGTTAGTGTGGGTGCCAATCACGACAGTCTAGGTCGTGACAACCTCCCCCCCCCCCTCCCCACATTTGTTTTCTTTTTTCACATTAGATGGTTTCCTACTTCAGTAAACAACTATTGTATAATGTAAGAGACCTATCTCATTTGGGGGTTAGGATTTGTAACTCCGTCTCCATTAATACCTAGTCATTTTAACTAAAGAAAAATATACCCCAATAACTATGCACACACCCTTAGTACTTTACAATCTTTTTAGATCTTATTTTTGTTGACTCCCTAATTCTTTTCTTTATTTTGATGAATATTTAGTTGTTATCTAAACCCTCGAATTATTGACAACTCAATTTGGTAATTTGTTCTAATATAGAAATCACTTGAAGAAGAGTCATGTCACGACCCGAGTCTACACCCTGGACGTGGTCGGCACTTGAGAAACATGGTTGGTCCCCAAGTGAACCCTCATCCTAGCTGACTACAAGCGGAAGACTAACTCAAGCATGCAAAAGCTAAAATAAAACTGAATTTAATTCCAGTATTCAACTTTAAAATAATCTGAACAATACTGAATAGATAACTCTGAATAAATAATATATTCGACTCGCCATAAATAGGCAACTTAAGTCTTTAAAACATTTAACAAAATAAATGAACAAACTTCTGAAACTCTATTGTTTATCTATGAAGCCTCTAAATGACAAAGGTGGAAATCTGGACAAGACCCATGACCTCCTAACAACTGATATAACCGAAAGTAAAAGTGGAACCCTCTGGAAGCAAGGAGGCTCACCATAGCTAACTCAAAGTCCATGTGGTATCAACGAAGCTCATGTTGATAATCCGGAATACTTGGATCCGCATAATGAAAATATGCAGGCCAAATGGCTAAGTACGTGGAATGTACGAGCATGTAATGGGAATTCTAAAGAAAAACATAAGCTTGAACTTGATAAAAGGAAACATACTTACCTCTTTTCAAACTTACTCAACTCAAGGAATACTCAAGGATACTCAAAACTACTCAAACTTACTCAACTCAGAAGTACTCAAGGATACGATACTCTATTAAGTAATAAGGTTCTCAACTCAGTGAAACTCAACAATAAGGTACTCGATAGAATGAAGCACAAATCGACTCAAGATACTCAACTCATGATACTCAAGGATAAAGAAATAGTAAAAGATGCAATATAAAGAAAGATTTTAAAACAAAAGAAAACAACTCAGTGTATTGAAGAGTACAATAACAACTCAATTTATGTATAACAAAATATAATATCTATGTGGGAGTTTCTCTAACCGACAACCACAACTATGAGCCTAAGTGATGATACATCATCTTTCCCACGCTACCAGAAATGTCCTATACTTTGCCGTCATATAGGACGCCTTAACTAAGTGGATCCACAAGTCTATGCTAAAAAGCACTAAGGAGTCATCTAAAAAGTATGATCCTTTCTACCCATGATGGCTACATGGTTTATGGGGGTTGTGAGTTATTTGAACTCTCCCCCATATCGGTGTTCAATACTACTCCCAAAATATACTAGCTCATTTGTTTAAAAACATAACTTTTTCGGTGGTTTGAGGTAATTACTCAAAAATCTATCTCTTAAAAGAGATGGTACTCAAACTACTCAAAACTCTTTTGGAAATCTCAGTTTCTCTCATCTTAAATGTGAAAACATTTACTCTTCGGAATACTTAGTTCCCATATATCATTTTAAAGAAAATGAACTCTACGCTTACTCTTTACTCAACTCAAAGCTTAAGTCTTAAAACAAAGTTAAAACGTTTGTAAAAGACTTCTTAAAATATGGTTTATGTCGAATTATGGACGTGAACGACTCAATGAAAGGTTTTCAATAACTATAGATAGAAGTCAATACTTGGAACTCAAGAACTTCAATGATACTACTCATTTCAAAAATGCTCAACTCAGAGGGTTCATGCAAAAATATAAGCATGAACTACTCAACTCAAGGATTTCATGGGTAACATGTAATAGTCCCATGATTAGAAATATAATCTCAAAGGGGATTAGGAACTCAATACTCAAGACTTAGAACTTGAAGATACTACTCCTCTCAAACATACTAAAATTATGGAGTTCAAGCGGAATTTATGGGCATGAACGACTCGACTCGAGGGTCTTCACAACAATATGGAACTCATGTATACGACTCTTCTCATTCTCATACTTACTTCCTCAAAACTTAGGTCAAATCAGTAGTTGATCTCAAAGGATTCACAATTGAACTCAAACGCTTTCTTAAACTCTACTCTTAACTCTCTCTTGATTTTGAATTATGAAATCAAGAGTTATGATTCGTGTTATAAAGAATCTTGTGATGATAATGTAGACTCATGAATACATTCTCCTCACTCGCTTGCTCACTTACTTGAGTCTTGAAACAGGTTACTAGAAGTTGTAGAAGACTCCACAAAAGGACTGAAAGGGACTTTCTTAGAATGTTCGAAAGAATTCTCAAAACTTAACTCTTAAATCTCTACCTTGAATTTGAATTATGAATTATAAATTCAAGGTTATGATTCATAATATGAATTATTTCTAGGTGTTTAGAAGTAGCTTAGAGTGTTTAGAATCAAAGGGGAGTAAAGGTACCCTTTGAAAGAACTCAAACAGACGAAACAATGAAGAATGGGTGGGAGCAGGCGACCCTGGCACTTTGAGTAGCGCGGGGCACCAACCCATAAACTTCAGAGAAGTGGTTGGAGTGCTCTTGCTGGCGTGGGGCGCTAGGCCCCAACCCAGAAACCTTCGATGACTTGCTTTGCTCGTTTTTTCACCCTAACTCGCCTAGAATCGAACGGTTTCTTCCCAAATCACTTGGATTCAATTACTTAACATAATTACACTCTAATCTACTCAAAACAACACTCGAATCACTAAATTTCATCTCAATAAATCACCAAAACCCCAACACAACAAGATTTAGAATGAACTTCAAGAACACCTATCAAGAACTCATCAAGAACTCTAATCTTTCAACTTTAAGAATTAAATTTCGCAGAAAAAAACATGATTGGCGTGTGGGTGAACTAACCCAACACTATGGAAGCTTACATATCTTTTAGGGATTAAACCCATGGCAAAAATCCACAACAAAATGCAAGACTCTCGACGAACGCTTTGATCCTCTCCTCTTTTCTCCTCTTTTCTCTTCTTTTCTCTACTTGAACTCTCAACTAAAACCCTAGGTGTATATTAGGATTATAAAATAGAACCTAATAGGGTTAAACCCTTAAAACCTTACTAAAAATGAATTAACTCTTATTTGGTAAGGAAAAGACCAAAATACCCCTTACTATTTTCGGGTAACCTTCCTTAGCTGGACAACTTAACTTTAAAAGGGCATATCTCACTCATCTGACCTCGAAACTTAGCAAACTTGGTGGCGTTGGAAAGATAATTCAAAGAGCATTCATTAGATATATTGTAGAACACCTAATCATCCTGTACCGAGAGTTATGGTCATTTGAAGTTGACCCAAAACTTAAAGGAACTTAGGAATGACGTGAATGAACTCTCTTTAGTCCTTCTTGGAACTCAAAGTGCTACATCTAGTGACCTTAACACTCAAGAAATTTTAATTTCCTCTATAAAATCCTACTCCCAATGAAGGATGGTTCGAGTCCTTGCTCAAAAAAAATTTGGGGTGTTACAATATCTTCCCCTTAGGATCATTCGTCTTCGAATGACGACTGGACTCAGTATGGAATAGAGTTACTCTTACAAAGGTCTGAGTCTAATGGTACACTTTCACTATATTCAAGCTTAACCCAAATCCTTGGGTTCTATACCTCTCTATAGGGAATTTCATCCCAAAACTATTACTCGTTACCACCACATTGGGCACATATCAAGAACCACCTAATGTTTAACAACACCACATTCATACTTAGTACTATACCAACTCCATGGACTCCTACAAACTAACACCTTCGGAACCAACTCAGGGCTCTCATTTAACTATTTCTCATAGTAAAACATCATCCTCCTCTTTCTAACATCACTCCATTACTAAAAGGACGTCCAAAAGGATATCTCCCATACTCTTTGGAACTCATTACTATATTACTCTCAAACACTTGACTTGATTCTTATCCTATCATCTCCCCCTTAGGTCTAAAGCTGACACTTGAAAGTTATGGACCTATTCCATAATCTATAACTGGTCTACATCCTCTTTTAGTCTAACACGGAAACCTTATCTCATGACTACCAAACTTTCCATAAGCATGTACTAAGACCTCTTTTTAAGGTGTTTCTCTTAACCTCTTAATGCTCTTGTTACTCTTGTGACTTAGCCACACTTCACTGCCCTTATCTAAAGGTTAGGGTCTGTCACTTGTACCACTCATATTTATTACAGCTAATTACCTCAATTCTTCACCTACTCTATGTAAAGTCTTCTAGATCAAATATCTAGACTAACATCATCAACCTCAGGTTGCCATTCTTTTGATCATGACACTCATCTCCAATTCAAGCTTAATGTTTATTACTAAACCCGAAAATCAATATGATTGCTCGCTTACTATACTAACTTACAAGATAACTATTCAGAAACACTCATCTACTAGGACCTTATGACAAATAGTCAAACCTCACCTCTTAGTATTCATACTTACAATTTAATATCACATTTCCCTTCATAACTTGAGTACTATTCACTCATTCACTATACAACAATGTCTAATTAGTTCAATAACACCTTGGATATTAGGGCTCTCCCTCAAAATAATAAGACTAGATTAGATCTATTACCTCATGAATACTCATGCTCTTCTATTCAACACTTACACTTGGTCATTACCTACACAATGACACTTCATCACAAGCTCCTTTCTAGCTAAAACACACTCTACCTCCTATGATGGAATCTTCACAACTCATCACTTCTTAGTCTACCCATAAGGGAAAACTCCTCATTAATAACTTACTAGGTGCATGACTATAGTAACATAGCTTGCCTCATCACTATCTTCCTTTCTAGGATTACTAAACCTCTGCATACTTTCCTCTAACTCTGGGATCTTTCACTACTACTGCTCATGATCTCGTTATTCATACTATATTTTTATGATGAAAAAAAACTACCCAAGATCTAAACATACTTTCTCATAAGGATCTTAACTGAAACAAGGCTTAAGGAAAAGAGTACAACTCACTTTTAGCTCAACGCACGATTCATATAATATGAGTGCATTCCTTTTGAATTTCAACACTTAACTTACTCATAGGCTTCTCTCAATCCCCTCTGGAATCTCATGACTTCCTCAAGATTTCTGCTAAGAACAACTCATCGATAAAGGACTGATTTTTCAGTTCAACCACCTCTAGCATGATGGGTAGTCGAATGAATGAATCTGAGAAATGCACGAGTATGAATAAATCTTTATGACTTAGCTCTATTGAATGATTTAGAGTATGAAAATTAAGAAACTTTTCTTAAATGTCCGTAGTCCCTCATTAATAGAAGTGGGGCCCTCACAACCATAAATAAGATCCTACTGACACGGCTTCATAGACACCCCAGGACTCTTGAACCTCGCTCTAATACAAAGTTTGTCATGAACCGAGTCTACACCCTGGACGTGGTCGGCACTTGAGAAACATGGTTGGTCCCCAAGTGAACCCTCATCCTAGCTGACTACAAGCGGAAGACTAACTCAAGCATGCAAAAGCTAAAATAAAACTAAATTTAATTCCAGTATTCAACTTTAAAATAATCTGAACAATACTGAATAGATAACTTTGAATAAATAATATATTCGACTCGCCATAAATAGGCAACTTAAGTCTTTAAAACATTTAACAAAATAAATGAACAAACTTCTGAAACTCTATTGTTTATCTATGAAGCCTCTAAATGACAAAGGTGGAAATCTGGACAAGACCCATGACCTCCTAACAACTGATATAACCGAAAGTAAAAGTGGAACCCTCTGGAAGCAAGGAGGCTCACCATAGCTAACTCAAAGTCCATGTGGTATCAACGAAGCTCATGTTGATAATCCTGAATACTTGGATCCGCATAATGAAAAGATGCAGGCCAAATGGCTCAGTACGTGGAATGTACGAGCATGCAAGGGGAATTCTAAAGCATAACATAAGCCTGAAATTGATAAAAGGAAACATACTTACCTCTTTTCAAACTTATTCAACTCAAGGAATACTCAAGGATACTCAAAACTACTCAAACTTACTCAACTCAGAAGTACTCAAGGATACAATACTCAATTAAGTAATAAGGTTCCCAACTCAGTGAAACTCAACAATAAGGTACTCGACACAATGAATCACAAATCGACTCAAGACACTCAACTCAAGATACTAAACTCAAGATACTCAACTCATGATAGTCAAGGATAAAGCAATAGTACAAGATGCAATATATAGAAATCTTTTAAAACAAAACAAAACAACTCAGTGTATTGAATAGTACAATAACAACTAAATTTCTATACAATAAAATATAATATCTCTGTGGGAGTTTCTCTTAAAGAAAACCACCACTATGAGCCTAAGTGATGATACAACATCTTGCCCACACTGCCAGAACTGTCCTATACTTTGCCGTCATATAGGACGCGTTAACTAAGTGGATCCACTAGTCTATGCTAAAAATCACCAAGGAGTCATCTAAAAAGTATGATCCTTTCTACCCATGATGGCTACATTGTTTATAGGGGCTGTGAGTTATCTGAACTCTCCCCTATAACGGTGCTCAATACTACTCCCAAAATATACTAGCTCATATGTTTTAAAACATAACTTTTTCTATGGTTTGAGATAATTCCTCAAATACCTATCTCTTAAAAGCGATGGTACTCAAACTGCTCAAAACTCTTTCGGAGATCTCAGTTTCCTCTCATCTTGAATGTGAAAACATTTACACTTCAAAATACCTAGTTCCCATATATCATTTGAAATAAAACGAACTCTACTCTTACTCTTTACTCAACTCAAAGCTTAAGTCTTGAAAAAAGTTAAAACGTTTGTAAAAGACTTCTTAAAATATGGTTCATGTCGAATTATGGACGTGAATGACTCCATCCAAGTTTTTCTATAACCGTAGATAGAACTCAATACTTAGAACTCAAGAACTTCAATGATACTACTCATTTCAAAAATGCTCAACTCAGAGGGTTCATATGGATTATGAGCATGAACTACTCAACTCAAGGGTTTCATGGGTAACATGTAATAGTCTAATGATTAGAAATATAATCTCAAAGGGGATTCGGAACTCAATACTTAAGACTTAGAACTTGAAGATACTACTTCTCTAAAAGAAACTAAAATTATGGAGTTCAGGCAGAATTTATGGGCATGAACGACTCAACTCGAGGGTCTTCACAACAATAAGGAACTCACGTATACAACTCTTCTCATTCTAATACTTACTTCCTCAAAACATAGCTCAAATCAATTGTTGATCACAAAGGATTCACAATTGAACTCAAAGGCTTTCTTGAATTCTACTCTTAACTATCTCTTGAATTTGAATTATGAATTCAAGAGTTATGATGAATCTCGTGATGATAATGTAGACTCATGTATACATTCTCCTCACTCTCATGCTCACTTACTTGAGTCTTGAAAAAAGTTACTAGAAGTTGTAGAAGACTCCACAAAAGGACTCAACGGGACTTTCTTAGAATGTTCGAAAGATTCTCAATACTTAACTCTACCTTGAATGTGAATTATGAATTCAAGGTAATGATTCATTTTATGAATGATTTCTAGGTGTTTAGAAGTATTTTAAAGTGATTAGAATTAAAGAGGGGTAAATGTACCCTTTGAAAGAACTCAAACGGACGAAACGATGAAGAACGGGTGGGCTTAGACGACCCTCACGGTCTGAGTGGCACGGGGCACCAGCCCTTAAACTTTAGAGAAATTTTTGGGGCGCTCTGGCTGGCGTGGGGCGCCAGGCACCAACCCAGAAAACTTTGACGACTTGCTTTGCTCGTTTTCTCACCCTAACTCGCCTAGAATCGAACGATTTCTTCCCCAATCACTTGGATTCAATTACTCAACATAAATACACTCTAATCTACTCAAAACAACACTCAAATCACTAAATTTCATCTCAATAAATCATCAAAACCCCAACACAATGAGATTTAGAATGAACTTCAAGAAGACCTATCAAGAACTCATCAAGTACTCTAATCTTTCAACTTCAAGAATGAAATTTCACTGAAAATAACATGATTGACGTGTGGGTGAACTAATCCAACCCTATGGAAGCTTACATACCTCTTAGGGATTAAACCCATGGCAAAAATCCGCAACAAAACACAAGGCTCTTAATGAACGCTTTGATCCTCTCCTCTTTGATCCTCTCCTCTTTTCTCTTTTTTTGTCTTCTTGAAATCTCAACTAAAACCCTAGGCGTACATTAGGATTATAAAATTGAACCCAGTAGGATTATACCCTTAAAACCTTACTAAAAATGAATTAAATCTGATTTGGTAAGGAAAAGACCAAAATACCCCTTACTATTTTCGAGTAACTTTCCTTAAATGGTTAGCTTAACTTCAAAAGGGCATATCTCACTCATCTGACCTCAAAACTTAGCAAACTCGGTGGCGTTGGAAAGATAATTCAAAGAGATTTCATTAGATATCTTGTAGATCTCCTAACGCATCTTGTATCGAGAATTATTGTTGTTTGAAGTTGACCCAAAACTTAAAGGAACTTAGCAATGACTTGAATGAACTCTCTTTAGTCCTTCTTGGAACTCAAGTGCTACATCTAGTGACCTTAACAATCAAGAAATTTTAATTTCCTCAGTAAAATCCTACTCTCAACGAAGGATGGTTTGAGTCTTAGCTCAAACAAATTTCGGGGTGTTACAAGTCACATCTGCCAATCATTGTGGTTTGACCCCGTCCTCATAAGTTGCGTAATTGTATTACATATGACCATCTATGCTCATAAATATGAGACACAATTGAGCATTTATACAGCGTCATTGGAGCGGATTGGTTAACAAGAGTCTTTTATTGATTTTTAAATTTGAAGTTGTGTGCATTTTTGTGTTCTTGTTACCTTTTATTTGTGTTGTTGTAACGACAGGGTTCCGTCGTTAAAGAAAACCCAACGGGGAAATTTTTTTGGTCGGAAAACTTTTTCGTAGTAACTTGGAATTCTCCAACCTAGTCCAGATTTGGATGAAATCGGAGACATTAACGTCTAGGAAAATCTGGTAACAATTGGGTGATCTAATTATGAATTTGATCACATGAGTAGATAGATAAGTCGTTAAGCAACCCGTATGACATTACAAAATTGAATTTGGAACCCGTACAACTCACAAAATTGATCCTAGCGTGAACGGATAGTTTATGAGTGTCGTTGGTGGAAGGTGTGCTGTGAAATGGGGGTCTTGAAATTATTAATTTTGCTCACTAGTTCCGTGCAAGACGTTGAGGTGGCATTCTTCTCGCCAGGGCGGGGCCGCTATAGCGGGGTGGATGCCGCTGTAGCGGGGCAGACGCTACTTAAAGTCGGAAATAAACCTCAAAAATGTTTTATTCTGCAATTTTTGAACTTGAGAGCTGAGGAACGAACCCAGGGGTTTTCTTGACAGTTTTTCACCATTCTTGAGACTAAAGGTAAGATTTATCTCCTCGAAATTATTTTTCAATCAATAGAACGTAATGTAATAGGTAATTATCGATGGGGAAGGGTTTTGATCTGAAAATTATGGTGAAGAAAACCCTAATCTAAGTATAGGGATCATGGGTATGATCTATGGTTGATAGAATTGTTGGTATTCCGGGTAATTAATGATTGTTTATTGGTTTCCGTATTATTATTATTGGTTGTAGACCAAGAACAAGCGGAACGAATCCGAAAAGAGAAGAATCAAGTTTCTTAAGGGTTTCAAGCTTGATTCGAGGTATGTGATGGTTGTAATTTCATGATGGTGTGATATATATTTGTTCTTGCTTCATTTTAATACGTGTATGTATGTGAATGTTGCATTATGGATCACACTTGTTGTAAATGAGATAAATGAATGATGAATGCCATGAATCATGACTTGATTGTATGAATTTGAGAATATACTTGTGATTGTGGCTTGTTGAATGGATCGGGTGTTGCGTTCCGACACAATAACTTGGATCAGTTGCCACGTTCCGGCATGATTATGGGATCAGTTACCACGTTCCTGCATAAACATTTGATTGGGTACCACGTTTCGGTAACCTAACTGTTTGGGTTTGGGTTCCATGAGAGGACCAATGATTTGACAATAATTGTGTATCTTGAGAAATGTGAAATTGTACGTTGTTCTTGAATGATGATAATATTGTATATGTTTGGTGTATGCATGTTGTTATTATGTTGTATGACTTATATATTTTGCACTTAGTGGGATAGCCGCAAGATCCTACCAGTACACTGTGGTTGTGTACTGATACTGCACTTCATCTTTATTTGTTGAGTACAGGGCATCTTCAGGCTGCTATTGACAAACCTCGCTTAGAAGATCAGTGATCATTCAAATTCAAGGGTGAGCAAGTTCTACTAGGCTGCCATGAGTTCTCTTTTCGTTTATGTCCACATTTTGGACTTAGACTTTTCTAGTTAGTTATTAGTTCATTAGTTTGGGTTGTAACCCTTCTTGTTATACTTATGGATCTTGTTATATGTGTTGGTACATTGAATTGCAGGTTCTAGGTGTATTTTCCGCATTGTTTAGTTGTTAGATGTTTTGGAAGTTTATGGGAACTTCAGTTTTTAGCTATTTAACTTGCTTCTGTAACTTAAATATGTTAGTTTTTTATTATAGTTGGTTAATTAATTAGCATTAATGGTTCTCCCACCGGAGGGTTAGCGTGGGTGCAATCACGATGGTCTTGGTCGTGACAAAGTTGGTATGAGAGCCTTAGGTTTGTTGATCTCAATATACCAAAATGAGTCTAGTAGAGTCTTGTGGAACGGTACAGTGACGTATGTAATTTCTTCGAGAGGCTATAGGGTTTTAGGAAATCTCTCTATCTTCTTTTGTCTCCTTTCACGCTATAACTTGATTCCAATTGGTATTTGCTGATTCGAACTGGTATCTAACCTCCTTTACTCTTTTGTCCCCAGATGGTTAACACTATATTCAATGGCGTCAGGACGATAGCTCCTGTCAATGCTCCAGCTGAGGAATATGCAGTGAGAGGTTGCGGTCGAAGCAGGGGTAGAGAAAGAGCTAGGGGTAGAGGCCGAGCAAGAGTGGCGCCTACTAGAAATGGAGCACCAGTTGAACATACTCCCAGAAATAAGGCCCTTCCTACACACCATGAAGAGGTAGAGGACAATATCGAGGTTGAGAATGTTGAGAATGTAGGACAAGAGGAAGAGGTACAGGCTGAGACAACAGGTATTCCTCCTATAGACCCAGTGTTAGCTCAATAGATCATGTCATTCTTGAAGGGGTTGGCTGGTCCTGGAGTGCTTCCCTTTGTTCAAGCAACTCAAGCTGCCACCAATCCTTCTATTAGTATCACTGTCCCCCCAAGGCTTTCTTCTATCCTTTGTTGGGTCCTGTTATGACTGGTAACGAGCATGAAATGTTGACTAATTTCTTGAAGTTGAAAACACCTGTGTTCCATGGTTTTTAGAGAGATGATACATATGAGTTCATCCTAGATTGTTATGAGAGGCTTCATAAGTTGGGAATCGTCCATCAGCATGGGGTTGAGTTTGTGACTTTTGAACTTCAAGGTCAGGCTAAGCAGTGGTGGAGAACTTATGTTGAATGCAGATCTTCAATTTTACCTCCACTTACTCGGACCCAATTTCATGCTCTGTTCTTAGAAAAATATGTGCCTATGACTTTGAGAGATCGCAAGAAGGATAAGTTCATGGCTTTGGAGCAAGGTGGTATGTCTGTGGCTGCTTATGAGGCCAAGTTCCATGCCTTGTCTAGACATGCTACTCAACTGGTGACTACTGAGGAAGAGAGGATCCGTTTATTTATTAAGGGACTAAATTCTGAGTTGCAGGTATTATCTTTTCATATGACCTCTGCAGGGAAGAGCTTTAATGAGGCAGCATACTTTGTTAAGAAAGTGGAGGGGGTGAGGCCAGACGGTCAGGCTAAGGCATTGGCAAAAAGGACCAAGAACTCGGGTAACTTTCAAGGTTCTTAATACAAGGGGTCAAGGAGACCAACACTTGCAGCCAGGCCAATTCAGTCCGCTATGCCCACCTCTATAGGTAATTACTCGGGAACTCCAAGTCATAATTTGATTCAGGATAGCCAGGGAGTCGCGCCTTCGATGGGAAGCAGGCCATATTTTGATCATACTTGTTATAATTGTGGAGAACTTGGGCATTTGAGGAGAGATTTTCCCCACCCACGAGTGTTGGATTATGCGTAGCAACCGTCTAGAGTAGTGGTACACTCGGGAAATGGTAATAATGGTCAAGGGAATCCACAAGGTGGGTAAAGAGGTAATCAGCGAGGCCGTGGAGGTAGAGGAAATGGTAATGCATGTAGGGGTAACGTGCAACCAGGTAGTGAAGTTGCTCGACATGAGGATAGGGCTCAGTGTTACGCCTTTTCGATTAAGAATGAGGCAGAGGCGTCTGACACGGTGATCACAGGTACTATTCTTGTCTGTGATCGGATAGCTAATGTGTTATTTGATCCGGGTTCTACTTATTCTTATGTGTCCGTGCGATTTGCCGCAACATTTGCTATGATTTGTGATATACTTGATGCTCTCATCCATGTTTCTACCCCAATTGGAAAGTTTGTCATAGTCACCCATGTCTATCGTGCTTGTCCTAATTTGTTTATGGATTTTCAGACTTGGGCTGATTTGGTGATTTTGGATATGATTGACTTTGATATAATCTTAGGCATGACTTGGTTTTTCCCCTATTATATTGTGCTTAATTGTAATACTAAGTCTGTAACTCTAGAAATACCGGGAAGGGAAAAGTTAAAGTGGGAAGGGGTGTACAAGTCTAAGAAAGCTAAGATCATATCTTCCATTAGGGCTAGGAAACTAGTAGGGCAGGGTTGTTTGGCTTATTTGGCTCATATTCGGGATGTTGAGGTTTAGTCTCTATCTATTGAATCTATTCCTGTGGTGTCAGAATTTAGAGAAGTGTTTCCTAATGATTTTTCCTCGTATTCCTATGGATAGAGATATAGATTTCTACATTGATTTAGAATCTGGTACTCGTACCATTTCCATCCCTCCATATCGCATGGCTTCGGTGGAATTAAAAGATCTGAAGGCTGAAATCCAAGAGCTTCTTGATAAGGGATTTATTCGTCCTAGAGCTCCCTAATTGGGTGCCCTAGTTTTGTTAGGAAAAAGGATGGTAATATGAGAATGTGTATAGATTATCGGCAATTGAATAGGGTCACTATTCGAAACAAGTACCATTTGCCTCGAATAGATGATCTTTTTGACCAATTACAAGTTGCATCAATTTTCTCCAAGATTGATCTAAGGTCTGGTTACCATCAGTTGAAGATTAGGCCTGAGGATATGCCCAAGATGGCGATTAGAACCTGCTATGGGCACTACGAGTTTCTAGTTATGTTGTTAGGGTTGACTAATGCGCCCGCAACTTTTATGAGTTTAATGAATGGAGTGTTCAAGCCATTTCTTGATTCATTCGTTAGAGTCTTTATTGATGATATTTTGGTCTATTCTAAAAGTGAGGAAGAGTATGTCGCCCATCTTCGTATTGTTCTGGTTGTTCTTGGGAAACAAAGGTTGTATGCTAAATTTTCCAAGTGTGAATTTTGGTTGACTTCGGTTGCATTTTTGGGGCATGTAGTTTCAAAAGAAGGGGTAATGGTAAATCCCCAAAAGATTGAGGCGGTAAAGAATTGGGTTCGGCTTAGCTCTATGATAGAAGGTAGGAGTTTTGTGGGGCTCGCTAGCTACTATGGTCGATTTGTGATGAAATTTGTTTCTATTGCCACTCACTTGACAAATTTGACCTAAAAGAAGATACCATTTGAATAGACTGAAAAATGTGTGGATAGCTTTCAAAAGCTCAAGACTCTCTTGACCACAACACCTATCCTAGCACTACCGGTGGAAGGTAAGGATTTTATTGTTTATTGTGATGCTTCACATTCTGGTTTGGGTGATGTGTTGATGCAGGATAAGAACGTTATAGCTTATGCCTCACGTCAATTGAAGATGCATGAGAGGAATTATCCAACATATGATTTGGAATTGGCAGCGGTAGTGTTTGCTCTTAAGATCTGACGGCATTACCTCTATGTTATTAAGTGTGAGGTGTTTATTGATCATCGTAGTTTGCAACATCTATTCACTCAAAAGGATCTGAATTTGAGACAACGAAGGTGGATGGAGTTACTTAAAGATTATTATGTCACCATTCAATACCATCCGGGTAAGGCTAATGTAGTGGCAAACGCTTTGAGTCGAAAGGCGGTAAGTATGGGTAGTTTAGCTTGCTTGAGTGTAACTAAATGACCTTTTGCTAAGGAAATTCATACATTGGAGTCCAAATTAATGCAATTGGGCATCTCAGACAAAGGTGGGGTGTTAGCTAGCATTGAAGTAATGGCTAAGTTTATGGAAGAGATCAAGGACAAGCAATTCGAGGATGGAAATTTGAATGAACTCAAGAAGAACACTGCGATGAGTAAGGCACAAGATACCACTCTTGATGTAGAAGGTGTGCTCAGTTTTAAAGGAAGGATTTGTGTTCCTCGAGTTCATGACTTGATTCAAAAGATGTTGATAGAATCCCATGGTTTGCGATATTCCATTCATCCAGGGGTTACAAAGATGTACCGAGATTTGAAGCGAATTTATTGGTGGCTGGGCATGAAGAAGGATATAGCAGAGTTTGTGGCTAAGTTTGAAAATTGTCAACAAGTGAAGTATGAACATCAAAGGCCTCCAGGTTTGCTTCAAAGAATGCCAATTCCAGAATGGAAGTGGGAGAGGATAGCCATGAATTTCATGATTGGTCTTCCCAAGACTTTGGGGAAGTTTGATTCTATTTGGGTAGTGGTTGATATATTGACTAAGTCAGCCCATTTTATTCCAATAAGAATAGATTACAATGCGGAACAATTGGCTAAGGTGTAAGTGAAAGAGATAGTGAGGTTGCATGGGTGCCCCTTTCTATCATCTCAAACCATGGCATTTAGTTTACCTCCATTTTTTGGAGGAAATTACATGATTAATTGGGCACACAACTCACTTTTAGTACCGCTTTCCATCCACAGACGTACGGGCAGTCTGAGGAGGAATATTCAAGTGTTGGAAGACATGTTGAGGGGATGTGTGATTAATTTTTTTCACAAACCAACCCACCGGGCCGTGCGGGAACCTACATACTACCAACTAAGTAGGAGAACCCTCTTATCCCAACAGTTATAGCATGCGGAAATTAAGTATAATGAAAAAAAGATGTACTAACGAAATTTTATAAATAGATTTCCCTTAACACAATTTTGGTTAAGACTTGTAAAGTAATTAACACCCCAAAGGATCTAGTCTAAACAGGTACAAGAGCTACTAAGAGTACAACTGGACATAATAAATAAAGACACAACTCCCACCATGCGGAAGGGAAGATAGAAGCTGTCGGAGAATTTCTTCGTCTTCACCTAATGAAACATCACCGACCTACATCCAGACTATGTCAAAAGATATAGCAAGAGTAGTATCATTACAAACCACACGTATTGGTAGGCATCATCGGTCAATCCGACGCCCACCACATAACATAAGAAAACAACTAGTAAGATCATGCAATAAAACCCCTCGCTTCTCCAACTTTACCCTATCTAAAAAGACCTTCGAATCACGCTACTACTCTAACTACTAACCACCTTCTCAGTCAACCTACTTACTAGGTTCTTGATCATAGCCTAACCATTCTAACACATAGAAAATTCCTCAAATACAACTACAACCATTCCAACTAACCGCTCACGTCATACTTCATCTTCATATTACCCAGTCATGGCCACATAGTACATTACGTCAAGCTTTCTAACCACTAACCACAAATCCCTTTCTCCCAAGTGAAATCCACCTAAGCACTTACATCATGTACCCTACCCTACTCCTCACCATTAGAACACACGACGCCCATTTACTCGGACATTAACAATTCTTACGACGTTGACTCCGCACCTACTGTATCACATCCCGGTTGGGTTCACCCCTTCCGGTTCACTCAACATCAAGTTACATATCAAGTTAACTCAACATAGAAGAACAATCAAATATAAGTCCTCATAACCATATAACAACTCCGAGAAATACAATATCAATTATCATTACGAATAAGGTACAGTTTCACAATCCTCAAGGCATACAATTATGTCAAATCATTGGTCCTCTCAGGTAATCCAAACCCAAACAGTTAGCATACCGAAACATGGAACCCGATCCAATGATTATGTCAGAACGTGGCAACCAATCCCATAATTATGCCAGAACGTGACAACCGATCCATGTTAGTGTGTTGGAACGCAACATCCGATCCATTCAACAAGCCACAATCACAATCACAAATCACATTTTCATAATCATCCAATCAAGTCATGAATCATGGCATTCATCGTTCGCATATCCTCTTTTACAATTAATGTGATCAACAATGCAATATTTGCATACATACATGTATCATAATGAAGCGAGAACAACATATATCATATAAACATGGAATCACACCTATCACAATGAAGTATTCAACGACATATATCACTTAACCATAATTCGACCAACTTAGCCCTAGTTCATCACCTAAGGCTTCTTCCTATTATTAAATCATTTTTTGTTCGGTGCACGAAGGCCTACGCATAACTCATACCACCGAATTACATTATATTATGCAAAGGGCATAAATTTATAACTACTCAATTAATAAAACCTAGCTGTCACGACCCAAGCCTAGGGCCTAGACGTGACCGGCGAATGGGGAACCCGAAGGAACCCCAAACAAGCCTCATAGTGTATCATTACACATCCTTGGTCGCGGAAGCAATTAAAATGACCATAAGCAATAAGTATAATCAAAGGGGGAAATCGGGACTAAGGGAGCAAAAAAAAA
>JAJOOF010003603.1:0-21150 GCA_029582545.1 Solanum lignicaule
AGTAATATTGAAAATATTAAAATATATAACAGTTAAGAAGTTAATTTATTTTTAATAAATACAAAGCTCATATATTATCAAGACTGTAGTATATAACTGAAAGCTACAAATTCTGAGATAGTTATGCTTTGACAGATAGGCTATAGATATGTGAATCGTCATTATTGAAATTTTCTTAGTATAAACACGAGGCTTCTGTTGCTTGCCAATAACTTATTATTGTTGAAATTTTCTACGAAACAACAAGGAGAGATCTTCACCACCCTAATCCATTTTTGACTTTGCAACCTAATATTCTACTGAACTAGAACTAGGTGTGTTTGGTATCACAAAAAAATAAAAATATTTTTCGAGAAAATGTTTTCTTGGAAGCATTTATATGTAATCTAGCAAAACACTATGAAAAAAGTAGGGAGGAGATGGGGAGCAGGATGATAGGGGTGGGGATTGTCAAGAAGTGAGGTTGAGGGATTTGATAGGTTGGAAAGAGACAATGAATTTAGAATATCATTTATGAAATTTGTTTTTTCTACTTATATTAATGTCGTTTCCCTCATTTTTAAGGAGCTTATTTCCCTAAAAAATGTTTATCAAAAAACATTTTCCTCCATTCTAAACACACCTATTTGAATTGACTTTCATAGTTTTTGGTTAAGATTAAAAAAAATTAATCATTTTTTTAAAACCATAATAACAAAAATAAGTCAAAAATTATAAGTTAAATTTTCTAATTTTAATGACTTATAAGTAAATCGTAAGCAATAAGTCTATACAAACACGCTCTTGGTAATTTTTGGTATTTACACCAATCATATGAATACACCAATCACATATGTAATGGCACAACTACATAAATTCTAAGAATTATCAGTTGAATACTTTCCGCTATCTTATATATCAAGTAAAATAAAATGTATTAATTTTACTTATGTATATTAATTTTAAATACATTTATTAAAAATTTATGATTTAATACAGATCTTGTATCAAATTAATTTGAGGTAGATAATGTGCTGGTAAACTTTTACCATCAAAGATGTAGGGTCAATTGGAGTAGCAAAAAAACAAAATGGGCAAAAATTGAAATAACAGATTTACCTAGAAAAGACGCGCCTTCATTTTTCTCTTGTATATAAAGTGCAACAACTATAACTTCTTCACTACCCAAAAAACTGAATATTTAGAGAGAGAAAGCCATGGAAGTGCAGAGGGGATTCCCTTTGCTGAAACAGCAGTACAAAGCCTTAATAAAGAAGAATTATTTAGTCGCATGGCGGAACAAGATGGTCACATTTCTTCAGCTTTTCGCATCGCTCTTCTTCATCTTCCTTCTATTCCTAATCCAGAGAGCTATCGAAGCTCGCTTCTCTTCTTCCACATCCTATAAGGATGTGCGGGACCCAGAACCTCTGGTGTCGCCGCCAATTCCGCCTTGTGAGGACAAAAACTTCATCACTTTCCCCTGCTATGATTTTGTTTGGAGTGGTTCTCAGAGTACGAAAATCGGTCAGATTGTAAACGGAATTATGGCTAATAATCCTGGCAGGTCGATTCCTTCATCCAAGGTATATTTATACATACACACACTCCTAGTTGACTTTTTTCCTCGACTGATTTATTGATGATCTGATTTTTAATCTCTGTATTTACCTTTATATTGAACTGAGATTTGTTTAGCGGAATTGTTATAATTTGGGGATAAATGAGTTTGAGTGCAATGAGTTTTTGCCGCGTTAGTTTCTCTTTTTTTTCTTTTTATTATCATATGAATCTTATAGTAGTATAATGACTTGGATAAATTGTGTTGTTAGAGGGATTGAACTTATTGAAAACACTTAAATCGCTGCAATGGAGAAATTACCTTTTTGATTGTTTTAAAAAAATAAAAAATTTGCCTAAATAAATAAGTATAGAATCAATGCTACTACTACAACAACAACAACAACAAACCAATGTAATCTCACAATTGAACTCTGGGGAGGGTAAGATGTACGCAGCCTTACCTACCTTTATGGGGTAGAGAGATTGTTTTTGATTGACCTGGGGAAGCCTCCTCCTTTATCCGGGATTGGGACCAGCAATGTGAACGAGCTCAGACGGGTGGAATCGATTGACCTGGGGAAGCCTCCTCCTTTATCCACAGTGGCAGAGCTAGGATTTTTAATAAGGGGGTTCAAAATTTGAAGAAGTAAACCACGAACTAATCGAAGGGGATTAGACATCTACTATATATACATAAAAAATAATGTTAACCATGTATAAATAGTAATATTTTCCGCCGAAGGGGGTTCGGATGAACCCCTAACTCTATGCTAGCTCCACCCCTGTTTATCCAGG
This sequence comes from Solanum lignicaule, assembly GCA_029582545.1. Lineage (NCBI taxonomy): Eukaryota > Viridiplantae > Streptophyta > Magnoliopsida > Solanales > Solanaceae > Solanum > Solanum lignicaule. The sequence continues at coordinate 2,338 of JAJOOF010003603.1, forward strand.
CTTGGGACCGCAGTGTGAACGAGCTCTTCTTACAGGCAGAGTTAATGCTAAACAGTATGAATCACGAAATAAACCTGATAAGAAATTTTGCAATTATCCTGCTAGGTTTCTTCTTCATGTCTAATTTTCCTAATTATGATTTTCTTTTGTGCAAACAGTGCCACTTTGTTAGCGATAACATCTATAGCTTCTGTGGTCTAATTTGTGTCTTCGTTGTTTTTTTCCCTGCTCTGATTCATATGCTTCTTAAGTACTTTATTTGAAAATTCTTGTTAGGGGAAAAAAATCTGTTAATCTTGGGCCAAAGTGAAGTTATTTTTCGTGATCTTGTTAATTGAAGTTTCAAGTAATATCAGATAGTACAGCTTGCTTGTAAGCATAAACTCACTTTCTACTATTCGTAGTATTTCAGAAAATAAATTTACAGATTACTGCTTGTCATAAATGTTGTTGTCCTCTCCAAGTAATAAGTCTAGTGCAGCTCTTTACTAGCTTTTTTTTAAACATTAATATGCTTGGAAACTTCATGCTTTTTCATGTTTAGGAGAATTGGCTAGTCTCTTATGTCTCAAGGGGACTCTTTGGGTCGTTGCTGTCAAGGCCGATGTAGGCTCTAACATATGATTTCGGCAGAACCCGGTAGCTTTGACCTAAACACCCATATATTTGTTAAGAAATTCATTAAATATACACAAAAATTAAATTTGTTACAAGCACTTGAGGCCAGTTGTCTTAGAATAAAGAAACCCATATAGTTCAAGTCATGGATTTGCCCCTGCTTGGTGTAATGAGATGTGCGGGTAATCTTTTATTCCAGAGAGACCCACTTTTTCACACACAGAGCATCAGTTAGTAATGCAATCCCTGAATGAACCGATCTGTGTGAAAATGTGAAAGTGAGTTGAGGATTTGGGATTAACTAAATATATAAAGTAGGGAGACGCAGTGTCTTATATCCTATAGGAGAAATGGACCTTTCCATTTCCTTACACAAAACATGGTGTGCATGAATAATATTAGTAATGTGCTTTTACAGCATGAGAGTATGCAAAGGGGATTCCCCTTGAAAAGAGTGAACATTCCCACTCTTTTACATATTCTTAACAAAAGGATTGCCTAAGCAAAAATTAAGGAATATGAGAGGATTCCTGTCCTTTTCAAGTTGATAGATACCAAATATAGAGAGGTGAAACTTCCATATGAAAATCTGAGGTTATTTGATTTGTCTGGTCTAACTCTGAAGTTAATCATCTGTATCTTGTTCGACTTGAACAGCCTCAGACTTATCTTGGCAGATCCTTTATCTTGAAAATCATGGTTGATTCCAGTAGTACAGTCACTCATTTTGCCAAATCATCCTCTTCACAATTTGCCTCCCTAAAACAAAGAACAATTACTCCTTATATTTTCAAAAAAATCTTTATGTTTTCTAGCCCAAGAATCTGTCCAGTGTTCACTATTAGCTTTCTCTATCGTCATGGAGGTGATGTGATTCCTTCAGCGTATTAACAACAAGCATAAAATCTAGTTTAAGAATTGCATTGGTAAATCCTGAATTGATGCACCAATTTTAACTTCATTAAAAGATAGATTCCTGTCGTTTGAGTGTGCCAGTGTTCTGTTTACCAATTTATTTCATGCAATGGTTCCTCTAATTTGGTTCATTCTTTAGTTTAATATTTTGAATTGAAGTTTTGTTGGAACATTGACCTATCATACCATGACTTCTTTTCCGCAGGTTTTGTCATTTAGAACACGAGATGAAGTGGATGTCTGGCTTTTCAAGAACCCTATGCGTTGTCCTGGAGCGCTACACTTTGTTGAAAGGAATGCTAGCGTAATCAGTTATGGTATACAGACAAACTCCACTCCAGTTGCCAATCGAGGAGTCTTTGAAGATCCAACTTTTACATTCCAAATCCCACTTCAACTGGCAGCAGAACGTGAAATTGCGAGATCTCTGATTGGAGGTAATATAAATGTGATATTTACTACTGGATTTGATCCAATAAATGGATATGATGGTTTAAATCAAGTCCTCTTTTTTCCTAAGCTCACCTTTATCCTATGATTGTGTACATTTTCAGATCCAAATTTCAGTTGGGTTGTCAGTCTCAAAGAATTTGCACATCCGGCTTTTGAAGTTTTCTCTGCCTTGCGTACCATTGGACCTACCTTTTTCTTGGCTGTTGCTATGTTTGGATTTGTCTTCCAAATCAATGCTTTGATCATTGAAAAGGAACTCAAACTTCGGCAGGTATCACGTCTGGCATTTTGTAAGAGATAATACCATTCTTGTACTTCATGGATGATTTTCAATTTCTGAATGTCACATTTTTCTTGCAGGCAATGACTATGATGGGTCTCTATGATACTGCTTACTGGTTATCATGGTTCACATGGGAGGGATTCATCACACTTCTCTCTTCTCTTCTCACAGTACTCTTCGGGATGATGTTTCAATTTGATTTTTTCTTGAACAACAACTTTGCGGTCGTGTTTCTTCTTTTTTTCCTCTTCCAACTTAATATGGTTCGTCTCCACCATTCAACTTAACACTTTCACCAATTACAATCTACATTCATTTGCAGCTTCTAATGAGGCTAAATAACTTGAATATTTTTGTCCACTGAGATAGAATTTCTGCTCCTGTGGCCAGGTTGGTTTTGCATATATGGTGTCTGCTTATATTAGCAAGTCATCTTCAACAACAACTGTGGGTTTCTTCATCTTTATTGTCGGTTTCATGACTCAGGCAAGTGCTTATCTTTGAAACGATTACTATCCATTACTGACTCACTGGGATGACGTATTTCTTGTCTCTCATTTTTTCAGCTTGTAACAGCATTTGGATTTCCCTATAGCGAGGACTACTCCAAGATCTATAGGATCATCTGGTCATTGTTCCCACCAAATCTTCTTGCTCAAGGTCTTCAGTTACTTGCTGATGCAACTGCCACTCCTGAAGATCTTGGTGTTAGCTGGAGTGGGAGGACAAAATGTGCTTTTAATGATACAGAGTGTGTAATAACTATGGTAAGACTCCTATTGCAAAATAGGGCTTCTCTTTTAGTTTCCAGTTCTCTTGATTTTAGGGAGGGAGGTGAAGCACTTTGAGAGTAAGGACTTTGTTTGTTCGTACATGATTTCAGTAGCTACTTTTTGTTCACTTCTCATCACTGTTATAGCTCTGTGACTTTGAATGAGAGTGGAGCTAATGAGTTATAGAGGGAGGGAGGAGAGACTCTGGGTTGGTCGAAGTATTTCTTAAAAACATACACACACATATCTTCATAAGCTTTACAAAGGTTGGTCGAAGTACTTCTTTACAAAACTTATTCCATGAATCAAGGATCACATCTCCTTTACAATTAAGGATTACATCTCCTTTTCAAACTAAGCAAATTATTAAAGAGGAACTATTAGACTATCTCGAAAAATCTCATTTTTTCTAGCAGTTAGTTCTTTCTTAATGCAATATTGCTTTCAGTCTCATACAGTCATCTTGCATCTCACATACACCCATTATCTGTTGTTTCTCTTTACAGAACGAGATTTACATATTGCTCGTGTCAACATTCTTTCTGTGGTTTGTTCTGGCTATTTACTTGGATAATACAATCCCGAATATTTCTGGTGTGAGAAAGTCAGCATTCTACTTCTTGAATCCTGGTTACTGGACAGGCAAAAGTGGAAATAAGGTGAAAGGTAACCAAAATTTATCAGTACCTTAATATCGAATTTCGAGCATACTGTGACAAAACTTTAAGGCTGTTCATTTTGTGTTCAGAGGGTAGTGTTTGTAGCTGCATAGGTTCAGTGCCAGCCTTGGATAGTATTATACCAGATGACGAAGATGTTCTTGAAGAAGAAAACATTGTTAAACGGCAAGCTACGCAAGGTGAAGTTGATTCTAATGTTGCAGTTCAACTACATGGTCTTGTAAAGATATTTCCTGGAACAACAAAGATGGGCTGTTGTAAATGCCAAAGGAAATCTCCATTTCATGCCATCAAGGTATTTTATCCATTGGTCTATAAGAAGCTAACACTAGCTGTTTTTTCTGTGCAAACAGAAGTCATCAGTAGAGAAAAGAAAACACTTTACGCGTTCAGATAGGAGTCAAGCATGGAATCTAGTTTGAGACTTGTCTCAAAATTTGTTTTTTGGTTTCTCTTGCAACTTCTTTGGATTTCCCTGGCAATTTATTCAAATCAAAATGTGTGTTTAGTTTCATTTAGTACACGTTTTACATGTGTAAGAATAGCATATGGGAAATGAGAAGTCGACATTTCAAAAGATAAAAAAGTTAGAAGAAATAGCATCAATATTTAATAATCCTCTGGAGATCCTACACCTCTACCCTGGCTGCATCTTCATCTCATTCTTTGGAGTCAATACTGCAGGGCTTATGGGTGAATCTTGCAAAGGATCAGCTATTTTGTCTTCTTGGGCCCAATGGAGCTGGAAAAACTACTACTATTAATTGTTTGACTGGGATTACACCTGTTACTGCAGGAGATGGTAATATAATTTAGTCACTCAAATTCTGTGTTCATTGCATATTACTTATGTGTAACACAAAGCTGCTTTTTAACAGCACTAGTATATGGTGAGTCCATAAGAAGTTCTGCAGGCATGTCAAACATTCGATCGATGATAGGGGTTTGTCCCCAGGTGACTATTTTTTATCTTTATATGTTCCTATTTTCAATTTTTTCATGGAACTGACTAAGACTCTACACAGCAATACTTTGTTTCCATAAAAGAAATTCATTCATTTTTGTCGTTTTACAGTTTGATATTCTTTGGGATGCATTGTCCGGTCAAGAACACCTGCATATTTTTGCCAGCATTAAAGGTCTACCCCCTGGTTTAATAAAAGAGGTGAGCATAAACCTAATCTATATCTAGCCTTTTGTGCATGTCTAAAGATATGATGAACAAGCTCAGCACAGAATAGAATGATTATAAATCCTGCTTGACCAATTGCTTGATCAAATCACAGGTAGTAGAAAAGTCATTAGCCGAGGTAAAACTCACACAAGAAGCCAGAATGAGAGCTGGTAGTTACAGTGGAGGAATGAAAAGACGTCTTAGTGTTGCTATTGCTCTTATTGGTGAACCAAAGTTGGTCATTTTGGATGAACCGGTAAGTTTTAGAAAATAAAGTTTTCTCGTGAGTTATTAGAATTATGCTAAAAAAAAATTATCATGACATTCTCTTTTCTAAAACATGAAAACGCTTCATAGACTACTGGTATGGATCCAATAACTAGAAGACATGTCTGGGACATAATTGAGGATGCCAAAAAAGGGCGTGCCATTATCCTGACCACACATTCAATGGAAGAAGCTGACATCTTAAGTGACCGCATTGGTATCATGGCAAAGGGTAGACTTCGTTGCATTGGAACTTCAATAAGATTGAAATCAAGGTTTGGAACTGGTTTCATTGCTAATGTAAGCTTTTCTGGTGGGACAAATGGGACTCCTGATAGAGAAGATACTCTGCGTACATCTCAACCTGAAGCTGTGAAACAGTTCTTTAAAAGTGTATGTCAAAGATGTCTTTTGCTTTTTCCCTTTGTTTTCTGAAACTACTAAAGGAACTGGTCTGATTTGCAAACTATGCCTGCAGCGTCTGGACGTGGTGCCTACAGAGGAAAACAAGTCCTTCCTAACCTTTATTATTCCCCATGCCAAGGAGAAGCTGTTGACGGTAATATCTTTATATCAACTTTGAGATTAGATTAGTTTAACACCATTTCTGGTTTTTCTACTTTATTGTGGAATTATATGCACACACACATTTGGACTATTAGCTCATTTGGTGATCATTGGATTTTACCCTCAATCAGGATTTCTTTGCTGAGCTACAAGATAGAGACAAGGAATTTGGCATATCAGATATCCAGCTCGGGCTTACCACTCTTGAAGAAGTTTTTCTGAACATCGCTAGACAGGCAGAATTGGAAGATGTGGCTGAAGGAAGCTCTGCAACTCTTACTTTGAATACAGGGCTCTCACTTCAAGTAAGTTGTTTATCATATCCTTGGTTCTATAATTTTCATGATGAAATTGCACGTGAAAGTTATAATCCCTGTGAAATTAGTAACACTGTTTTATTTGTTGGTATGACTATTCAGATACCTATAGGAGCAAGATTTGTGAAAATTCCAGGAACAGAATCTGCTGAGAATCCAATTGGAACTATGGTAGAAGTGTATTGGGATCAAGATGATTCTGGTAGGCTCTGCATTTCTGGTCACTCACCAGATATGCCAATACCAGCTCATGTTCAACTAAGAGATCCTCCAACAGACACTTCTAGTAGTGGCTTTTTGCGAAAACGGAAACAAATTCAAGGAACTGTGATTGATCCTGCACAGATCACGGGTGCAAGTTCGTAATAAAAATAGAACTTAATAATCACAGTAAAAAAGGTTTTACAGAATATTTTTTTTTGTATAAGTGAATTGTTGTAAATGTGTTCGCTACTTGGGACATCTGTTTGTCACAAGAACATTATTTTTTTCCGGCTGGTTCTTTGTATGGTATAGCTTCGTTTTTGGTTAACATTAATTTATCTGTATACTACAAAATTATTTGTAACATTTACTGTCATTCTTATAACGAAAACATTTCTATTTTCAATATTTTTGATAAATAATTAATGCATGTATCTTCTTCTTATTTTTTTTATCTTCTTAACCTAAGGCAAAGTAGCAAACAATATACCAAATTGGAAGGTTTGCATTTAGTTTGGTTTCGTTATTCTTCTACGTAATTAATTTTTCGCCTCTGTGTGGTTACTTTTTTAAATTTAGTACAGCAGATTGATAAGAGACAAACACTTAAAATGACGAGTGTATATTTGTTCAGGCAATTAACAACTGCTGGCACGTGTGGTTCAAGAAAAAAAAACCCTAATATACAACGAGATGCAGATTCAAAAGTTAAATTTGAAAGTAGAGATGTATTTTTTAATCTTTTTCCTTATATTTAAAAGTATTTTATTGATTGTGTAAACACAACAACAATAACATGCTCAGTGAAATTTTAAAAAATGAAGTTTGGAAAGGGTTAAGTGTATACATACCTTACCATTACCTCGTGGAGATAGTCAGGTAGATAAACATATTTTTGATGGTCGAATAAATATCACACTCTTTTTTACTTTGATGGAGAAATAAAGGAAAGATAGGTAAGCTTGAGGATTAGCTTTTAAATTAGTGCTTAATCCTCACTTGTAAACGTAAATGCGCTGCCAACTCAGCAATTAACGGTTAGCATTCAAAATTTGAAACCAATATGATAAGAGCGTGTTAATTGGGCCCACTGGACGGGCCCAACCCGAAGAGCCGTTTCTACAGAATTTTTAGATTTAATTTTGAAGCAGTTGTAAAATTTCCCGCCCAAACACCACTGCTATCTCTTGGGAATATATATAGCCAGCCTTAACTTCACAACTCTCATCATTTCTTTCTATCTCTCTCTCTGGAAAACCTAAATTTTATCAATGGAAGTCTCCGGCAAAGATCAATCTTCTGTTTCTGGTATTTGTCTTCGCCTTTTAATTTCTCTGTGTTTTTCGTTTATGATTGTGCGTATACGTTTGTTTCGCTGTATGTGTAAATGTGATTGACGGTTTTTTTTTCCGCAGCTAATGCTAAGCGATCATCATCAGCAACGAAGCTTCTTCGATATCCACTGCGATCGGGCACTAAGCCCAAGGAGGAGAAGCCGCCTCTGACTGATGCTTCCAACTCTTCGGTTCCTAGAAGGTTTGTCTCTATTACTGTTACTACTTCACTGATTTTTAGTGCGTGTAGCGAATTTAGTGTGATTAGACTGTCAAAAGACGGCAGTTGTATGAGTATATGTTGTTTGGATGAATTATCTGGTCATTTGCAACCCTAGAAATGCTAACCTACATTGAACCATTCGCCATGAAATACCTATTTGTTTTGGTTTTGGAAAAGGGAAAAGAAATTGCTGAATTTTGTATACATGATATTCTGCTTTGTTATGAAGGTCAATCATATTGACGTGGTATGTTGAACAATTATTGATTAATTGGCCTACAAACCTTATCCAACATAGAGTTTTCCTCTTAGATTATATCCTTGTGAAATTCCTTTTCATATTACTGCAGCACACTACTATAGAATCACCAGGAGATGATCAGTAGAGCTTAAAACTGCTTCTTCAATCTGCGCGATAATTTTTGGTTTGGAATCAAGTAAACCCTATTATCAAATTTGTTTTACGAAAACAGATGTTAAGTAGTCTCTAAAGTTAATGTTATATAGCGTTATGTTGTTCCTAGTTGTGATTAATGGGGGGTCTTGGAGAAAGACAACCTAGTCTTAGTAAAGTAGCAGAGAATGGTATCACTTTTCCTTTCAAATAGAAATCTAAACAAATTAAACTATTGTCATGTACACAAGCGTAGTGACTTTAAGGATGTGCACTTTTCCCAGTCATTTTATTCTTACTTAAGCCAAATATTTGTTTCCTCTGATGTCCATGCTTGTTTAATTTTTTTCATCTCCCATTTTAGGGGAAAACCTGCCTCAAGTGTCAGTAAGAGTATTAGTGTCCTTGATCTTGGCAAGGAAAAGTCTGCTGCTAAACCTCCAAGAAGGCTGTCTATTCAATCTAAGTCAAGTGCCAGCCCTGCTTCAAGAGCAGTAGGCACTATCACTCCTATATCGGAGGCTAGGGCAAAGAGATCCGTGATCAACCAGGGGAAAACTAATACACCGCTTTCAGCTCTTGCAAAGTCATCAAATGGAAAGGAAAGCAATCGTCTATTCTCTGCACTCTACTGGCTATCCCAGATTAAGCTCTCTGAATCTGCTGCTAAGCATTCAATTTCTCTTGGGTTTTTCAAACTTGCTTTGGAAGCTGGCTGTGAGGTACGATAATATCTATGAAAATACTCTCCCGACTGTGTCCCTTGAAGATCAGCAGATATCTACTTTTCATTTATTTTTTTCTAATTAAGAAGTTTAGTGCTGTTTATGAATTTCACTATTTTCCCATTGCAATGTTGTAGAGAAATTCAAAACTGCCTGTAGATAGTGAATTAAGCTATAGAAACAGACTACTTACCTCATATCTTTTTCTGTCTTTTTTATTTCAGCCGCTTCAACGTTTGAGGGATGAGCTGAAATCCTATGTGCAACGTCATAGCCTTCTAGATCTCGGGGAGCCAGTGAAACAATTGTTTGAAAGCTACAATATTTCTCACGATTTTGAGCAGATGCAAGTATCTGAGACTTGTTCCCATGCACCTCAAGATGGGACACCTTCATCTGATGATGAAGTGCACAGCTCTTCATCTGTTGCTGGCACTGAGAAATCAGAACCTGAAGTCGTGACCAAAGATGCTATTGAAACTTGGCAAGTGGCAGAACCAACTAAAGAGACTTCATCAAGGAAAGACATTGCAATGAAGAACCATAAATCTGTAAGTAAGATTGCTACAACTCCAAACTCTACAGAGGTTGCTGCAACTCCAAAATCTACAGAGGTCTCTGGTACCATAAAAAAGAAGCTTGAAAATCCTAAGCAAAAACCAAATAAGAATAAGGCGAAAAGACAGGGAAAGAAATCTGCTGGAGTAGAAGGTAAATGTCTGTTGGTAACTTTCTTGGTTAAAAGTCTTGCTGTTTGTGTATGTTACTGAGATTTATAACTATTTTTATCATAGGTCCTGCTAATGCTGGCACTGCTGAGATAGCCCTTCCAGAAGACAAAGAGAATATGGTAAGAAGAGATTATATTGGGAGTTTCAAAAGCCTTTTTAAAGTTCTCATTGATCAATTTCCAATCTTTTACTAGTGAACTATTGTATTTTTGTCTTGTCTGATCAACTAATCACCTGAAGACACCATACTCTCTTAGAACTTCCTCTTTTATGTCAAACATGGCTTCTTGACTAAGGATTAACTGCTATTTATTTTTTATTTTCTTGCAATTGTAAGCATGTCATATAATACTAATAGTTAACTTTGCTATCACTATTTGCAGGATGCTCCACAGTCGGAAGTTTAAATGCATGTATGGAATCAAAGAATGTTGAACATACTTCTGTTATGTTTATTTGTTTTGGTGTTCATAAGCAGGAAGTTATTCCTTGTATAGATCATAGAAGGGGCAAGTGGAAGTGTCAATCTGGGGTGTGCATGTGAAAGAGTCATGTTTTCCTTGTTTGGTTCTAGTTTGACCCAAGACTTTTGGGCATTTGGTTTTACGATATCATACTGGAAGTGTTTTTATCATGCTTCAGTTCTATGCAGTGAAGTATTTACATGAATATTGCTACTTGCTGGTTTTTCATCATCTAATATGCACAGTGAGAATTGCAAGTATATTGCAGTAGTTATATTGGATATAATAGTGATTTCTCTGCCCAAAATTTTAGATCAGCGGAGAGCCCGGTCATTTTGTGTCGTTTGCTTGTTCATATACAGCCCCTTGGTCGTTCTGCGTAGTCACTCCTGTTAGCGCTTTGTTATCTAGCATTTTTTTGTCCATTTGAACTATAGGAATTAGGAAGTGATGAAGTGCAATGCGATTGTTCTGTGCAACATTAACTTTCCGTCTTCAGTATGATTAACGTTGTCGACTACCAAAAGTTTAGTAACGTGGAAATTTTAAGATTAGAAACTCTCAATATACTAGACGATAAAGTCCAGGTGGAACTGGAAACTATGTAAGAACAATAATTTCACTTCATTTCCATAGTTGTTAGATTTCATCTATTATACGGCATCCTGTCACTTCAACTCATTAGCCCTTTTATCCCTGTAAAAGGTGACATTTTCATAGGATGATTTTGGCATGTTTAGAACAAAATATGCTGAAAGTATTGTTTAGAACTATGTAAACCTACCTTTAACTGTTTCACTGATAGACTTAATGAGATCAATAACCGATCAGTAAGAAAAGGGATCTGCTAATTAAATAACAAAACGAAGTTGATAGCAATTGATCCAAAAGCAAATGAAAAGCTGTTGCTTCTTTTCAATTTAAATATATGATCATACAGTAGGTTTGCGAGGCTTACAAGTTAAATCCAAACTAGAAAGTTAATGGAAGTATCTGAAAACCATCTTTGTTGGAAAAGCACCTAGCACAATCTAAACAAATCCAATACCAGAAGATATAATCTACAGGAGCTTGACAAGCGGTGAACAACAATTGAGGGGAGTAGCATAGAGCAACTATACTGGGATCAGCATGAATGTGCTCCACTAAAATTACAATTCCGGACTAAGGTGTCTGGAACCATTACACAGATGAGCCCCCAAAGCTCATGATTGAGGTTGCAATAACCTCTATATTTGTGGCATCAGTCTGCAGTCCAGCTCTGCTCCACAATTTCTCTAACTCTCCGGTTGTACTCCCTCTTATTCTCACTAAACAACCGAGCAGCTTCCGAGTTTGCAGGAGAATTAGGGTTTGGATCACACAGCAGTGACTGCAAGAATAAGATAAAGTCATAATCATTTATGCAAACAAGGAGTCTAAAGTTCTCTTCTGAAGGCGTACGATGCTAGTCTGCATGAAAGTCTCCAGGGGTAAAAAGCAACTACAATTGTATCTCTCCTAACCCACCATTTGAGGAACATCATTTTCACCTCCCTCCCTTACTCAACAAATTATTACTTATACAACCAAGAGGGAAACAGAGGGTTGGACTGTTGGAGCATTACCCTTCTACTATAACATCACCTTCTCGCGCACACACTGCAGTAACCATACATTATCCAGCCAATCAACCGCCATAACCATCCCCCACCCAATTTTTTTTAATTGAATATCTGTCATGTCTATTTTCACAAAGGAGGACAACCTAGGAAACAGCAGTATACAAGGAGATAAGAGTTATGATACTGATAATAAATAAGATGAGTTTCTAATCTGATGCTCCCTCCTCATGCTATACACTAAATAATCAACCCAAGTGCTTGAACATTGCATTAATCAGCAGGTGCTAGTTAGGAGTTATTGCTCAAACATATCTCCCTCATAATAACAAGTCCATATCTGTTGGTTCATCTATGATGTAGATTGTAGAGATTATAGGAATTTCAATTACAAGAAACACTCCCAAGAAATTACACACCAAAAAAAAAAAAGTAGTACAAATATAAACACTCCTTTTTCCACAAGGAAGTCCTATTTTAGCTACTCAGGTCACCCAAATGGTGCATATGTTTCTTGGAGAAAATTCAATGGTGTATAATTCACATGATTAAGACTAAATTCTTCCATTCAACCAATTTTTATTTTTTTTGAAATGGTAGCAGGATTTCATTATTAACCGAAAAGAACAGGTCTGAGCACAAGGTAGTGCTGAGAGATATAAGCTCTAGTTACAAGACATCCAAAAGAGAAACTTAAAAATTAGAAGCCAAAAATCTGGTCTTGTACCAATAAGAAGAGACCCTCTGAGATTAACTAGAGACTATACATCTTGTATTAAAGTTTTTTTTTTTAAAAAAAATTAAATCTTGTATTTAAGTTTCTTTACATTAAAAGTTCAAAAAATATACAAGTCTAATGACCTTTAAACTTATCATCCAAAATGTTCTAACAACAAGAAACAGACAATATATTTTAAAGTCTTCCTTATGCTTTGGTGAGAGAGAAAGAGAGGGGGGAGGGAGATTTATCCGAGTTCTTTCTTACTCGGTTTGTGTAGAAAATGAGGAAAGGAAATAGCAGAGGGAAATTCAAGTTGACTCGTTAGGATATTGGTTTGCAGAGTAATCAGAACTTCCTTTTTCTTCATCAAATGAAGTGTCTGGAAATTCCTAAACCTGGACTTGTTAGGAAATGAGTTTATCCTGTTTACTAATATTACTCTGCAAATGTTGACGTCCTATTATATTGGGGCTAATTTATTCCATGAAAGCATAAAGCAAGGATTTTATTTCTAGCTACCACGGCTTCTATTTTTTTCTACCTCATGACACTTTCAAGGTGCCTTGAATAAGATCACTTGATAAAAGATGACAATTATTGCTAAATGAAAACTGGTTTACTCAATAGCTCATTGATACTGGAGGACATAAAGAGGGTTCGATATGTACTACTACCATTAAACCAATCAAGGAGTTGAATCTGGGAAGCAAATTCCACGAGAAGAATTTCGAATGAATCACCGAACCTGCACTTAGGAATAGTGCTCCTCAATGAAGTCACCCAAGAGCAAATGCCTGCCTAGGAAGTAGGAACTAAACAAATAGGCTTTCCCTCAAAACATACAGTAACAATTTTCTGAAGAAACTAGAAAAGCTATGTAGGCATTTGGATAATATTTGGTTGAAGCTGAAGAGGAGCATTTAGAAGTATTTACGTTTGGACATAAATTTCCCCAGGAAATAAAATTAAAGTTTTTTTTTTTGAGAAAGTTAACTGGAAAATTAAAGTTTTGTGAATGAAAACCATTATTTCACTTGAAAAGCTACTCAAACCAGTTTTTCAACTTCAAATTCCCTATTTCAAGCTGAAGTTGAAATAAAGGCCCAAATTATGAAATAGGTAATGATTTGTAAATAATATTTTGAAGTTGAAGCTGAATGCCAAACAGGGCTCTTTAGCCCCATTTTTTAATTAGTAATTATAATCAGCCAGCTTTTTTCAAGAAATTTATCCAAATAATAATAATGTTTATACTTGTGGCCTGTGGGACAATTTGAAATTTTGTTTACTGTTTGGAAAATAAACTTACCCTCAAATAAAATGAATCACCAAAGAGAATCGATATGAAAGGATCAGTTAGGTTAACTGTGTTGTGTTGACCAAAGAAGGTATTTTAAAAAGTTCCTTCTCCTTGAGAGCAGTCTTCTGAGAGAATTGTCATAATTCAAACAGAAGTATTTCAGAACATCCTCTAGATAAAAGTCCTGATGTTTGACTTTGGCTAAAGTTAACAGCTTTACAATAATCCTATTTCCAGTTTCCAGATTGTCAAAGAGAACCCTTTCTAGACATTCTAGGAATCGTACTAAATTTTGGGAGAAATGCTTGACAACCGAATCCTTAAAAACCCTCAACAAACAATGAATTTGGAATCACTTCTTCATAATTCTTCTATACTTTCTCATTTAGAATTAACGAATTCACATTGAAATATCCAAGCATGAAATGCAAAGTAGCATACAAGTGAGTAATCCAGCTATCATAACATAAGGAATAGATTTATTTATTTTTTACAAAAAGGAAGCTATCACAAGGAAAAGCCACCCTTATAGAATTTATACCTGTAGCTACTGCTTACAACACCTACTAATCACAATTTAACTACTATTATAAGGATCTTTCCACTGCATCTATAAGAGTAAAAGTAAAACTCAAGGAAACAAACAATAAACTGGTCTTTTTTCCTAAGATGTTCTTTATTGTGGACTCTGAAACTAAGTCTGAGCTCCATACCTGAATGGATGTAAGTATAGCTGCAACATCATATATTGGACTCCACTGGTTTTGCAGGATATCCAAACATATACTTCCATCTGCATAAACTAAAAAAGTGGAAAAGCAAATTCCAGATTAGAATTCATTTTTTTGTTCTCTAATGAATGGAAAACCACAACTACACCTCCAACTTACTATTTGGATGAAACATGCGAGAAACAAATCGCACTGTTGGTGGCTTGTTGGGATAATCCTCATTGAATTGAAGCGTCAATTTAAACGTACCTGATGTTTTCAAAGGGTATTGTGACAGAACAAAGTAGCAAATACATATCAGGAAAGAAGATATCAACTCATAATTCACTCAGGGACAGGTGCAGAATGTATGTTTACTCTTCTTCTATGGAACAAATAGCAAATGTGCCAAAAGCAATAGCACAAAATCAAATTGCTTCAAATGCATAACACATTCCTTGGTCGGTCCATAAAAAAGTGTAACCACACGAGAATTCCACTAGAGGACATTTTTGGTTCAACCAATAGCAAAACAAGATCCTTTTGTTACAAGATTAGGAATGACATGATAGACATTTCTGAAAGCTAATCAGATAGAGCAGCCCAGTTGTGCCACACAGCTAAACCACCAAAAGTTCATAGAGTTTGACAAAATGCAAAGAACCTATTGCAGAAGAGTATAGAAGATCACTGTGCACTTAATTCACTGACTAACTTGCTTTTGGCATTAAGCAATAGAATGATGACAGATAATTAGGTGGAGAATCATAATGGTGTGAACAGGAAAACTTGGATTGCGAGATCAAAGAAACAAATGATTGCCATCACAGCACAAGAATATGATCATAAATACCATGCGCAAGAGGAACATCCCCTGTTGAATGATTAAAAAACTTACAACTGCACTTGTTTTTCTCATCCTCTTTTCCTTTAAATTCCTCTTTTTATTATCGTGTGTGGAGTGGACAGAGGGGGCATGAGATATAAATAACAAATCAAATGACAAGAAAAAAAACAGGCTTAGAAAATTGAAACATCATACTCTGCATAGACAACCACACATAAAACTAGACCAGACAATTAGCAAGCTGACATCATATGTCAAACTACTGTGCTTTGGCATTCTTTTAAGCCAATGTCTAAATGCAAGGAAAACTCACCTCCATCCCAAGAAGTATCATCAGGACTGCATTCCGCACCCAGAGAAAACAATTTTAAAAAAAGAGAAATTAGTTTAGTTATATCTAGTAAAAAACATGCCAAATAGATGTACCAACAGACAAGTACTATAACTAAATTCAAAGCACATATTTCATGAACTTCAATTACAAAACTCACCCAAATATAACGGCGTTCCAAAGCATAATGTTATTGTCTTGAGGAGCACCACTAATACCCGCAGGAGGGTCCTGTTGTAACCTCTTGAAATCCCTCATCAGCCTCTTCCTTGAAGGAGTTGACATTTTAACTGCCTGGACATTATCATGACAAAATCAACACAACCAAACAGTTAATAGGAAGCATCACTTTCTTTGTTTGTAGATAACAAAGAGGAGCATCACTGAAAGTAAAACATCAAGCAAAATAACGATATTAATGAGTATTCCCTGCCTGTTTAATCAAATCGATCCTATATTAGTCAGCTCAAAATCCAGCATACTACACTATGAAAACTGAAACGGACTAATTATGACGATATTCACTAAGAAAGTAACAGGTAAAAATCCTTCCAAAGAGTAACAAACACTAATTCATCCTTATTTTGCGATGCAGCTTGTCATGATGAATACGAACAGAAGAAAAGTGAAATTCAAACGCTTTTTTTTCTCGAATTCGTAAGATCCACTGATAATTCCACAAACACATACACAAAAAAAAAACAGAAACGATGTTCCATCAAGAAGAAATTCAATTCATAAACTTACCTAACAGCGAAAATCAAAGAGAAGGCGTGAGCTAGGGTTCTGCTTCAGCTATGGAGTTCGACGTTTGCTGCCTCTGGAGCAGGTGAATCGAAGAGAGCAGAGAAGAATAACTAGGAAGTAGAATTGGGAATCACAATTCAGCACTTCTTTGCATTTGCTTTACAGCACCCAGCCCCTACATACCCCACCCCGTACCCCGATCCCCAAACGCAACTTGCATTTTAGGCGTTAATCTTTATCCCTTTATTTTTATTGGTCATGGAAAATTCCAGAAGGGCATCTTCTTTCACGTCATTAACAATAGACAATACTACTGCCAAATAGAAATACCACTAGAAAAAAATTTGAGAAAGTTTATTATTTACACAACAGGTCCTTAATGGATTCTGAAATGTACACTTTAGGTACTTTACTTATATTTGGATCATATATATGTCTTATGACCCACTCTTTTCCTTTTTTTTTCTTTTTTTTTAAATTACTGTTTTAAAATTGCTTATATCCAATTAGTGAAAAACAATTCTCATTCTTGTATGTTTGTTAGTCTTATTGGAAGCAAGTTATTAACTATTACATTGGAGATGGGTGAACTGAAACGACATATTTAAGGGATATGTTATTTGTAAATGATATAGTATTGAATATTGATTGACGAGACATGCAATGGAGGCTGAAGATTTAGAGACAAACCTTGAAGTTTAAAGGGTTCAGATTGAGTAGGATTAAGACAGAGTATTTGGAGTGCAAATTTAGTAATGTACTAACTCATAAGGAAGATGTGGAAGTTAGGATTGATACACAAGTTATCTCTAAGGGAGGAAGTTTCAAGTATATCTTGACTCAATAATCTAAGGAAATTAATAGCTAAGGAGATTGGTGATAAGGTGGATGAAATGGAAGCTCGCATCCAATATTTTGTCGGATAAGAATATGCCACCGAGATTAAAACAAAAATTCATGAAAGTTATTATTAATAGGGAAAAGGGTCTGATATACCCCTCAACTTTGTCATTTAGAGCTGATATACCTCTCGTTATGAAAGTGGCTCATTTATACCCCTACTTATATACAAATGACTCACATATACCCTTTTCCTCTAATAGAAATGAAAAAAAAAATTAGTTTAATTTTTTAAAAAAATATATAATCCCATATGAGTATATTTAATCCTCCTCAAACATATTTTTTTAAATTTTTTTTTTTATGATCAAATTTATTTATGTTTCACTAATATTCTGTAAAACTTATTATAGATGACCAAATTTGTTTCTTCAAATACAAAAATTAAATTACAATATAGACAAAAAAAATAGTTTGAAATTATAATATAGCCACAAAAAATAGTTTTAAATTATAATATAGCCACAAGAAAATAGTTTTAAATTTTTTCCTTTACACTAAGGAATGAAAGAAAAAAATAAAATAAGAATAAGAAACTCAAATAATTAAAATCGAAGAAGTCAAAAAATAATTTATGTATGAAAAAGATTAAAATATACCTTGAACTTTGCTAGAAGAATCATATATACCCCTAAATAATTTTTAAGAAAATTAAAAGTCAAAAATATAAATTTAAAACTAATTTTTTCACTTCTGTTAAATGAAGGGTATGTGTGAGTTCATTTTATAACGGTAGGGGTATATGTGAGCTGTTTGTATAACAGTAAGAGTATATATGAGTCACTTTCATAACATGAGGCATATCAGCTCAAAATACCAAAGTTGAGGGATATATCAAGCCCTTTTCCCTTATTATTATATCAAGTTAATAGGAGTAGTAATTAGTACCATATGTTACAGGTGTAGATTTAGTAATTTCATAATATAAATTGTGGATTTGAATTGCAAATCACATAAGTTTATAGCGTTCAATCTTGGACATTATATGATTTATTCAGGTCTAGCTAATACTTTTCTTCAATTATATATGTTGACTCCTTTAAAAAAAATCAACATTTTCAATAGAGGAATATATTCCCAATTCTCTTTCGAAGACAATTATACTTTTCGTTGACATGGGAAAAAAAATAAGGAACTTTTATATAGATATTAAAACAAAATTTTAAACGTAGTCAAATAAAGCATAGTGCCATAGTAAGCAAGATCTTTTCTTTAGTTCATATTGAATAATGATATATTGTGATGTTTATTGGATAAACTAGATATAGGACCCCGTGCCAGCACGGGGCCCAATATATATTATCATATTATGGAATTTGAGAAGTTATTGAAATTTTTATATGATTTTAAAAATATTTTAAATTTTTAGCTATTGTGATTTGCAATACTTTTTTTTAACATAATTTTGAAAAAAATATTTATTACTCTGTTTGTTCTAATTTATATGGCACACGCAGAATTTCAAATATTAACCCTTTTTTATATGTCTCTTTAATATATTAAGTTGTTAATTATTGTATTTTATAGTACATTT
>JAJOOF010003604.1:0-19293 GCA_029582545.1 Solanum lignicaule
ATATATATAGTACGAACAATCTTTTCACCAAACGAATCATTAATAAGAAGTGCATGAACTTTTTTTTATTACATTCACAAGAAGAATCATTTTTGTAAAAGTACTTTTTGAAATATATATATTTTAATAAATCAAATATGAAATGTCAGAATTATTTTTCTTTACTACCAAACACATGCACAATTTGCATATTGCAACATTTTTTGGGCGACATCAACAATAAGTCAAAATTTATGATGAGTCAAACTTAGCTTTTTGTTTGGTCTTGGTTGGAGGTATTAATATGATTTTTACGTTGAGAAATTATTAGAATGGGAGCGGATAGAGAATGACAAGTGCCGTGACGTACCCTGACAAGGAATGGTGGAGAATGACAAGTGCCGTGACGTACCCTGACAAGGAATATTAGGAGGGTCAAATGAGCGAGTTGCTTTGAAATTTGAAATATTTAAATGGGTTGAAATAAAAATTGAATTGAATCTTGACTCGCTCAAGTTTACTTTGAGGTCAAATGGACTAAAAATTGGATTGGATCATGCCCACTTGATCTCAATAATTTTAACATGTTGTTATTTAACTTTTATAATCATAATTTAAATTTCAACTCAAGATTTTTTTAAAAAAAAGATGTTATAAATGGATAGTTAAATCTAAAAAGATATAAACTAAATTGTAATTCATACATTCAATATAGAAATATACATTACATCAATGCAAATAAAGAATCTTAAAACGAGTTGAAATTAAAAATTAAATTGGATCAAATTAAGGATTCTCTTAAAATCACTTAGAACTTGAATGAGTTGAAATTGAACTCAATTCAAATTATTTTGAGTCTAACTCTTAAAATTTTGAACGAATTAAATAGGTTACATATAATTGAGCTCATTTTTTACCCCCAAAATTACCATTTACTTTTCCCAAAACATATTTAAAAACTTTACTCTAAAATATTTTGTAAGTTGTGGTGTACTGTTGTACCATTTAGCAGTCTTTGTAAAGTGAATAGAATACTTTATCTTAATTGGTGTCCCACTTTACCTTTTACCTTTTAGTCCATTTGGAAATGAATACAACCAAACTACTTTACAACGGTCATTTGTTATAATTATATTTCATTATATAACGGTCCATTTGTTATAATTATATTTCATTATATAACGGTCATTTGTTATAATTATATTTCATTATAATAATGTGTTATTTTCTTCATAATCAATTTTTATATTATATTTTATTTCTCTATACTTTTTGTAAAATTGTCTTTTTATAATAACAATATAGAAATATTGTAATAATAATTTATAAAAAATATATTATGTATAAAATAAAATATTAAAATATTTATGTCAATCATCACTAATGTCATGCACATAGTAAATTTCTAGCACAAATATCTAAAGGAAAAAATGTATTTAAATGGTGCCCATCAATTATGATTTCAAAAGAAAAGGCTATTGATATTTTCCTCTTTATATTTATATTTTTTCTAATTTTACGTATTCTTGTTTATGAAAGCTAAATGAGATCGAAGCGTCAAATATAAGTATACATATATAAAAACACATCACTATATCAACTATGATTTTTTTTAGACAAACGTTGTCACAAGAGAGAGGCTTGATTGTATCACTTTTGTATAATTGAAAACTATTTAATTTTAAAATTTTCATTTTACCCATAGTGAAATGATTATTTTATGAATGCTAATAAAATATTTTAGACAAAAATTTTAAAAAAAATCCTTTTTTTTAATTTTAAATTTTGTGTGAAATCAAACTATATCATATAAATTGAAATGGGAAGAGTAATATTTTCCCCCTTTCAAACTTTTACTTGATTAAAATTATCTTTCAAGTGGAACAAGTATTATTCACTTTCATCAAATAAAATTAAATTAAATTGCAAATTAAAGGCAGAATGGTGCTGGAGATTCTTTGTCACGATCCAATTGATCGGATCATGCATGCACCTACTCTAATATCTAGATAAGATAATTCTTACCACCCAATTTAAAAATGGGCAATGCAAAAATCAATAAAACATAAGAAAGCTCTTTAATAATTGAAATAGTCATGAAAACTCTAGATTTAAGGATTACCTTTTCACAAATAACCGAAAAATTCCTCTCAAGGAACTAGTCTAAACAGGTACAACATCTACTAAGATAAACAATGTATAAAAGAAAAGAAGACACGCCTCTCACCATAAGGAAAGAGAAGTAGAAGCTGTCGGAGATTATCATTGTCTTAGGGGTAAGATACTTTACTCAACCCTGCAACCAGACTACGCCAAGTGACATAGCAAAAGTAGTATAAGTACAAACAACACGTACATGTAGGCATTATCGGTCGACCCGAATCACTCACATAATTGATAACACTCAAATGTCCTCCTTAAAATCAATTAAAAGGGACAACAATCGTAGTCAATAAATACCCAACGAAGAGTCGGGATCGAATCTCACAGGGAATAGTATATCATAGAGAATTCTTATAAGGAAATTTGGATTGTAAAATTGCTCATTTGTAATACTAAGAACAAGTGGGTGGATGATTCCACCAATTTAATAAAAAGACTTGGTTATCATTTGTCACAATTAAACTAAAATTTCGGAGAATTTAAGAGTTAACAAGCAATCTAGTGGTGCAGGGATTGGAAATTGATGTCGCATAGGGGCAATTGTGTTGCTCTATAATAATGAACATCCATGAATAGGCTAGGTCATCTTCAATGATGCTAATCATCTTTTGATCTCAAAACATCTACGCATAGGATCTTCTTTCGGTCTAATCTATATGTCAATCTAAACAACCCAATACCTTACTCTATTCTCTCTTTTGATGCAAAAATAGGGCAAATAGATTCGACCTGTATCCTCTATTTTCAAGAAAGTTACAGACATCAAACCTAAATTTCTAGTATTGGACTAATTACCCACTCCAATCAATCTCTTTCGAGCATCGACCAGAGAGCAAAAGTAGGAATTAAGTTTGCAACCTTAACCCATAAATTAACCCTATGCTAATTAGCCCAAATTCATGTATGAACAACAACAAAATATAGCATAACACAATACCCACTACATTAAATCAACACCCAACCCCATAATTGCACCCCCTAGATCTTGGGATTTCAGCCATCTATCACAAAAAGCAAATAAAATATACCTTTCATGAAAGCAGTCATGCGTAACATGAAATTAAACAATTACAAGTAATCCACTTTGGATTCAACTTCAATTTGTCAAATTCAAGAACAAAGTTGAAAAACCCCAAAAACTAGAAAGTGTTCTTCACAAAGGTCAAGTGTTTCTCTCAAAACCCTAATATTTCTCACTCTTTCTAATCTCCAGAACTCTCTTCTTTTATCTCTCCTTTGGGCTATTTATAGTTTCTCAAAATTTGGCCCAAAAACTCAATGCGCGTCTCATTCGGTGACATTAGTCCGCCTCATCGAGCCCCTTCGGCAAATCGCCTCTTGTGCTTCAGTTTGCCTTGTCATGCTCTAAACTTCAGGTGTTTGAACCTCAGTCAACGAACTCATTTGAATCTTCCTTTCACATTCGGTGAATCACCGAGTACCACCTTGGTTCACCATTTGAGCATTTAGTTTTCTCCTTGCACTGTCATTTTTAGCGACGATCAGCAAGGTCGCCTTATCTTTTGGACTTTGCCGACCTGTTTCGATAGACACAAGTGTTGTCCACTGTTATTTTGAGCGAGGTCATGCTCACTAGGCGATCCACCTTTCTCGTTTGGCGATCAACAATATATAGTTTGCATTTCTTTTTGCATTTTTGGTCATTCTTTCAAACGTCAATCATTGCCTTGTCCATTGGCCTTCACAGCTGCAAATCATCAACATATCATCAGAAAAGGATAAAATTAGACATTGAGGACACTAATTATTGAGCTAAATAGACCTCAAATGAGTGCAAATCTACCACTCATCAACACCCCCAACTTAAACTTTTGCTTGTCCTCAATTAAATCAAGAACACAATTAGCTCAATAAAGGTGTCTACAACATTATTCAATGAGAGATAACAAACAATTGACATAACAAGTCTAGTCTCAATAACATGCTACACTAAATCATGATAAAAAAAACTTCAGATAATGACTAGCCGATTTCAACACAAGCTCAAGCTCACTTTAGCTTCTTGTCTAATGCAAGGCCATGTTTCAATAAATGCATTCAAGTGCCCTCACATCAAGAATAATTTCATGCTCTCTCAAAGAAAATAAACAAAGACATAAGGAATCTATGCAACTCTCACTCTCTCAAAAGAGAAATACATGCGAGCTTCATCCTATAGGTTTGCCCATATTTTCCAATCATCACCCACAACCTAGTTCATGCAATATCTCAAGGGTTTTTAGGGCTTGTAATTGGGCTGAGGGTTAAGGTATGGTCAATGTGGCTCGGTGACTTCACCTTCTCAAAACATTGTTGCTATCATCTTCACCTCTTCTCAATTTCTTTTCATTCTTTTTCATTTGAGAACTCAAACTTTGACTTTTTCACTCAATTTATTTGGAATCCCCTTTATTTCACGACTTCCCTTTTTCATTTCCATTTTTCAAGATGTTTTCACCGCTATGATAATTTTTTATTTTTAATTTAGGGATAAGAGTTTGAAAAATACCTTAACTTTGGTCGAATTTGCTGTTGCGATACTAAACTTTCATGAGGACCTATTACCTCCCTAGACTATTTAATATCATATTTTAAACATATATATTTTCCCACGTGGACATAAAAAATAATGCAAAATTATAAATAGTAATGTGTCCACGTGGACACATATATACCTTTAAAATACACTATTAAATAGTTCATGGGGTAAAAACTACGGTATTAAATAGTCTAGGGAGGTAATAGGTCCTTATGAAAGTTTAGTATCGCAACAGCAAATCCGACCAAAGTTGAGGTATTTTTCAGACCCTTATCCCTTTAATTTATAAGGAGGGGTTCCTTCTTTTTGTAACAAACTCCAAAGTTGAGTCCCATTTCATCTTTCTTTGCGCTTCACTTGGCTTTCATTCCTCCTTCCTTTCCACACCTCAACTTAGGCTTTTAACGAAGTTGACTATTTAAACATAAAAATGCTTCAGAAAGGATTTTAGGTGAGAAGGTAGAGATAATTTGGCTCAAGAGGTTTTCTTTTGGTATTTCCAACAAATGGGTTAGGCTTAAAAGGTGTCAAAATGGATGCACACCCTCACAAGGTCGTCACAAAAGATTATGGACATTTGGGTTCCCTTTTTGAAATATTGCCCAAGATCACGCCTCGCATTTATCAAGATTTAAACAATTAGATTAACAAGGTAAATTCTAGGATTCCACATACATTCTTTCAAGTAAGACCTCACCACATATGGCACTTCAAAATACACTCATTTAGTACATCCCAAAAGATCAAAAGTTCATGTGCGATGTTCATTGCAAGGCTCACATCAAAATGTAGTTAGTCAACAAAAGATTCAAAGAGATTGCTCAAAAGCGCAACCACATCGATTTCATTCTCGTAACACCAACACTCTATATCATGTTCATCATGAGTACTATTCAAGATATTGATATTGAACACAATCGATCCTTGAGTCATTATCAATGAAAACTTCAAGTATTTCACGATTTTCAAAACTCATGGGGGGTTGCAAAATTAAGAGAGAACGAAAAAGACAAAAGAGATCCACTCAACCAAAAGAAACACTATAATATAAACAAAAGTAAACTAATACAATCATCCAAAACTAAAATTTACAAAAAATACAAGCAAAAAAGGGACTATTGGCTCAAAGGCCCTCACCCCACCAAAAAGAAACAAGCAATGTCCTCAATGCAATGAAAAATAAAAGTACGAGAGGCTGATATAAAAAGGCCCCCCTAGCAGACTAAGCTAGTGGAGCACTCTCATCTGGAGTCTCAAGAAGGGAAGCATCATCCGGGACATCAATACCCGATAATAGGATCACTGGAGGCAGCAATGGAGTTTCAACAGGGGCAACAATACCCATCATAACACTCGGAGGAATGTTGGATTCTAAAAAGACTCAACTCGTACCAACCATTGAAGTCTCCCAAAGGGATCTCTCCAGAATCTCCTGAATAATGACCTCCTTAGTCTCCTGCATCTTCGTAAAAGTCTGTGCAATCCCATGCTCCTCACTCGTCAAATACTCGTCATTCATCTCCTCGGACAAATCATCCTAGGCCCTCTCAACATCCACATCTGCATCAATATCAACACTCACAACAATCTTAGGTTGCACACTAGGAGTAGGCTCACTACTAGGCATCTTTAGTGGCATGGAGATAGGTGCATATGGTAGGGGAACCTCGCCCCATAGCATCGAGAGGTTGGTAGACTACAACTGAGTCATATTCGCTCGCAAAGAAGCAAGCTCACCTCACATGGTGTCTAGTGTACCAGAACTACCCTTGGCCTTCTCCTAAGCCTCTAATCTAACGGTGAGGTGTTCCAACCTCACACCACGGTCCTTGATCAGGCCCTCACACCTAATCACCATGTCCCTCAAAGGAGCCAAGGCCCTCTTAATATCCCTATCAATAATCCCGGGAATGTCTGTCTCAACCCTCGCGACTCTAACATCTGCGGATCGGGTAAGGCTTCCCATATGATAAATCAATGCCTAGGGTCAATGAGGGATGGGTGATAGGAGTAGGGGTATGCCTAGCAACAACAACAACATACACAATAGTAGCGGGAGTAGTAGAAGAATAAGGCACAGAAAAAGTGTAGATATATCTGCCTGCTCCACAAAAAGAGCAAGTGTGCTGGGCTCAGCAGCTAGTGTAGAGGGGTCAACTAAGAGCATAGTGTCAGGTGGTGGAGGCTTCCTCCGAGTTGCATCATCCCATAAATACTCAGCCTCAATCTTTCGAATGTCATTGGAAGACTATGGTTTGATCCTCATCTCTGACTTTTCCCTAAAGGAACTCCCGCTCTCTTGCACGACTGAGTAATGAGAATCGGAAAAGAAGGGAGGTCTACTTTTGCCTAGCCCATAGCAACATCTCCTCTACAATGATGGTACCGATGTTGATCTCCTCCTTAAGGGTGATAGTGCCCACTAGCACTGCCTTACGATGTCGGAGGATTGATTCAGTCTGGGATGACATGATGTTGCTGCTTATAAACCCAAACCAATATCGGGCTACAATTTTAGGGTCATTCTTCTCTATCTTTGCACCTTCAACCATCCAAGATGGAGAAGAATCACCATATATCAATGGGGCTAGCCACCCTTTTAAGGCATCAAGATCTTGATGCATCCGGATTTGGTAGGTGTTAGCATGAGTAGACGGGGTGCGTAGTACTGTGTTAACCTCAGCCGCATGACACTTAACCATCTTTCTTTGCACTTCAACTTCCTCTAAGGGTTTCCAGATAATACCCTTTCTCTTCTTTGGTAGGTCCTTAGCACAGGCGTGGTAAAACTCCCTCACACTCTTCGGCATATAGGGTTATCTGAGCTTTGTGAATTAACCAAACTTATGAAATTTTGTAGGTTCCCATATAGCATGGTAGTCACTTATAACTCCATCAGTCGAGAGTCTACGCTCCTCCATAATAATGCATTCTCCTTCTACTTTGAGCCTATTTAAGGCCATTGGAGCTATGATTAGGAGAACATGAGAGACTGGGGCTGGATCTTATGGAGGTGACACTAGTCTGGAGTAAATATTCACTTGCTTCGTGGCAATGTGTTTCCAGGGTTTCTTACCCCACTAGTAGGAGTCTATGGATTGGTTTGTTGGGAACGAGGGGCCTTCTAAGGTTCATTAGTAGATGCACTTGTGTTTATTTGGAGGAGGAGGAGAGTTTTTGTCCAATTTTGTGTCAGATTGCACCACCTATTTTACTTTTCTAAGTTCCATAATTTGCAAAGCACACATTCAAACATAGGATTTGTCAAGTTTAGTTAAAATCAAACTCATTCATAACATAATCAAAATATTATCATATGGTCCGCCTTACGGAAAGAGGATCTCTTAACAGGATAGGCGAGCTCGCCGAATAAGATAGTGGCGATTTTCAAAGGGAACATGCATAAAGAGCGCAGTCAATTCCAAGTCAGTGATTGGCCGAGTTGGTTTTGGCAGGCTATGACAAGTCCACTGAAAATGAAAGTGCAATTGGAAAAGAAACACGCATCAAAGGCGATGTCCACTCCCACTCGATGATTGGCCAAGTGGGTTCGCAGACTAAGACAAGCCTGCTAAATGGGATAGTACCCTAGGTCACATATTCACTTAAGAGGGTGAGCTCGGGCTTACTCGACGATTCGCGTAACCCTACTTGGCGAGCTAAGACAAGCCCACCAAACATGAAGTGTTCAGCTTAGTGCCTAATTTTTACAGCTAAACCCAAAATACACAACAAATATGAGTTTCCCAACATCATTACAACCCACCTATATGCTTATCTACCCATGGGTACTCAAACTTCTCCTAGATATTACAAAGTATTGCTCAAATTGATGATTTGCCATTAAAAGGTCATCACCCTGTCTATAATTGGGAAAAATTATATGATTGGGTCAACACTGGTTATTCTGAATTCACCCGCATTAAATGAGGCTCAGACCCATCATTTATATCAGTTAAATTTCATAAATTAACCAACACAATCAAGATTAGCATTTTATAGGCAATACACATGCAAATAACTCAGGGGCACAGTTCAATACGCACAATATGAAGCTACCCACTAAAATCTAACAATCAATATCATCCAATAGCTTTAAGCCCATACCCACAATGCCAATTAAAGCTTAATGATCAACAAAATTGAAAACCAACCTTAAGTTAAAGCTTTAATCGAGAATAATCAAGGAAATGGAGTTAGGTTGACAATGATGGCAAGAAAAGGTACTCCTTGAACTTTGAAATCACACACATATGACTCACAAACACCCAATAATGCAATGCAAGAGAAAGTAGAAGAAACAACTTAAAAATATCAAAGGATTTTCTTTTTGAATTTGAAAAGACCATTGGCCTTTTTATAACAGGTCAGTTTGGCGGTCACGACTAACGTCGCTGAACATATTCAGTGAATCACCAATTGGAGCTCAAACTCGCCGAACATGCCTGAACGAACACAAAATATGAAAGTTGATTCAGCAGACCCAATAGAGTCTGTATAGTGCACTTCGGCGGATCTCTTTTTGGAGCTCGAATCACCAAAATTGACAGTTCACTTTTGCACATGTTCAAGCTCAGAAGGCGGAGAAGAACGAGTCCACTCAACACCTTTGAGGAATCGTCGTTTAGGTTCCGGCATCGCCTAATGTTCTTTTTTTCAACCTTTAAACTTCTTCTCAACCAGCACTCACAACACACATTATTGAAAGTAATAAAAACAAAAGTAAAGACTTGAGTTGCCTCCCAAGAAGTGCCTTATTTAACATCATGGCACGACGTAGTTCTCAATTCCTCAATATTCATTCTTGGGATTTTGGATGGTGTTACTAGATAACGTTCCCTTTTGCCTTGGATTGAGATGAGTGGAGGTCTGGAATAATTAGATCTTCAGCTGCTTGATAGACACTGAATGAGAAGTCGCCATCTGGGATAAAGTGGAGAAGTCATTTTTTAATTTCTTCAACACTTTGTCGGACCCTTTAACCTTGTTGAAGATCCTTGTAAGCATTTCCTCAGTTTGTTTCCTTTTGGCCTAGTTTGGTCTTTTAGTCGTTGACGATCATGGGGAGACACGTACCTCTTTTTGTCAACCTCCCTATCTCTCCAATTTCCACCTCGCCAATCTTTCCAACCACTATCTCTATCCTTGTTCCAATCTTGGTTCCCACCTTTTTGTTGATAATTGGTGTGAGAACCCCTCCATTTGGTTTCCTAAATATTGAACTTCCTCATTGTATAATGTCTCAAACTTGGCATCATTTGAGTAGTGCCCACTGTTGGTTCCAACTGCATTTACCGACTTAAGTCCACCTCCCATGACATGTTTAGACAACAAATCGAGTTGGGTCATCATCTTGACCATATTTTCATCTCGTTCATTGTCCTTCTTTATTTGCTCTTTGCTTAAAGTCAGTTGTAGAGTAGACACTTGGTCTTCTCTAGTATGCCATGCTCAGTTAACTTTGGTCATGCCATCTAGCAACAAAGCAACCACATCATACGGTTGTCTCATTAATCCACCTTGGACTAACTGATCAACTGTATCTTTATTAATTGAATCTACGCTGCAATAGAAGTATTGTAATAGCAAATTGTCCAGAACGCCATATGTCAAACATTGCAAAAAGAATTTCTTGAATCTTAGCCAAGTCTTATGTAGAGGTTCACCTCCAATACACTTGAAATTTTGATCTAGGTTTGAAGTTTAACCCTCTTTGATGGTGGAAAGAATCTCACCACAAAAGCATCATTCAACTTCTCCCACGATGTGATAGAATCATTTGACAATTCTGCCAACCATCTTGTAGCTTCACCCGTTAAAGAGAACGAAAATAACCTCAACCTTACGGACACTTGAGAGATATTCTTGAAAATAAATGGTCCACGTACCTCTATTAAATTACTAAGGTGTTCATGGGTATCCTCATGAGCTAGGCCCCCAAAGTTCTCTTTTAGTTCGACCTATTGTAGCATTGTTCCGGTTATGTGAAATACAGCCCTCCTGGCTGTGGGAAGTATCCGGATGGCTCCTGTGGTTTTAACAATATTCATATGCATATCATTCAAATCACCCATGTTGTCATTTTGACAATAGTGACTATATTTTTTACTACCATTTTCACTCATTTTATAGACCTGCAAATTAACCAACAACAACACAAAACAACAATCTACTGCAACTAAACGAATTTCCAAACTAATTTCTCAAATGGAATTTTCAATCACCATTCGTCGGCAGCGGCCCCATGTTTAATAACGCTCAAATGTCCTCCTTAAAACCAATTAAAAGGGACAGAAGTCGTAGTCAATAAAACCCCAATGAAGAGTCTAGGTCAAATCCAATAGGGAATGGTATATCGTAGAGAATTCTTATCAAGAAATTTGAATTGTAAAATTGCTCATTTTTAATAGTAAGAACAAGTGGGTGGGATTTTCCAGCAATTTAATAAAAATATTTGGTTATCAATTGTCACTATTAAACTAAAATGTATGAGAACTTAAGAGTGAACAAACGAATCTAGGGGTGCGGGGATTGGAAATCGATGTAACATAAGGGTAATTGTGCTGCTTTATTGTGATGAACATTCATGAATAGGCTTGGTCATCTTCAATAATGCTGATCATATTTCAATATCAAAGCATCTATGCATATAATTTAGCCTCATCTATATGCCAATCTAAACAACACAATACCTTACTATATTCTCTCTTTCAATACAAAAATTGGGCAAATAGATCCGACCCATAACCTCTATTTTCAAGCAAGTTACATACATCAAACCTAAATTGCTAATATTGGACTAATTACCCACTCTAATCAATCTCTTTTAAGCATCGACCAGAGATCAGAAGCAGGAATTAAGTTTGCAACCTTGACCCATAGAGTAACCCCATGCTAATTAACCCAAATTCATATATGAATAGCAACAAACAGAGCATAACACGATACCCACTACATTAAATCAACACCTAACCCCATAATTGCCCCCTATATCTTGGAGCTTTAGCCACCCATCGCAGAAAGCAAAGAAAATATACCTTCCATGAAAGCAACAATGGGTAAGATGAAATTAAGCAATCGAAATAAAACCCACTTTGCATTCAATTTCAATTTGGTAAATTCAAGAACAAAGTTGAAAAACCCTAAAGGTAGAAAGTATTCTTCACAAAGGCAAGTGTTTTCTCTCAAAACATAAGATATTTCTCACTCTTTCTAATCTCCAGAACTCTCTTATTTTTTCTCTCTTTTGGGCTATTTATAGTTTCCTAAATTTTGGCACAAAAACTCGATGTGCGTCTTAATCGGTGACATTAGTCGAGCTCGCTGAGCTCATTTGGTGAATCACCTCTTGTGCTTCAGCTAGCCTTCTCATGCTCTAGGCTTCAGGTGTTTAAACCTCAATCGGCGAACTCATTTGAGTCTGCCTTTCATATTCGATGAATTGTCGAGTACCACCTTGGTCGCCTTTCGAGCATTCAATTTTCTCCCAGCACTACCATTTTCAGCGACGATCAGCAAGGTCACCGTTCTGAGTCGGGGCATCGCCTTCTCTTTTGGATTTCGCCCTCCTGTTTCGATAGACACAAGTGTTGTGCACTGTCATTTTGGGTGAGATCATCCTCACTAGGCAATTTGCCTTTCTTGTTTGGCTATCAACAATGTATAGTTTGCACTTCTTTTTGCATTTTTGGTCATTCTTTCAATCATCAATCGTTGCCTTGTCCATTGGCCTTCATAGATGCAAATCATCAATATATCATTAGAATAGAACACATTTAGGCATTAAGGACACTAATTATTGAGCTAAATAGACCTCAAATAAGTACAAATCTACCAATCATCAATAATATCATTCACAAAATTAAGAACAAAAAAATTTAAAATGCCATTAGGACCTAAACATTTCCCTTCAAGTTACCCACATCATTCTGCTGCCGAATCCAAACTCTAATTTATTCCACCCTCAATCATATCATAACCTAAACCCTCTATCACATACATCGTTACCAACTCTTCTACTCCGTTTACTATTTTCTTCTAGTTCTCATGCCAACTCCCTTCCTTATGACGCTCCATTGGTATGAAAAATTAACAAATAACCCAACTTAGCGAGCAGATATATACATTCATAAGCACAATTATAAAATTGTCCAAACTCCCAGACCTCACCCCAACTTAACATTCTCTACCAATCACATCTCATTATACCATTCCAGTACTTGAACCACCAGGACTCCCTAATTATTATTTACCCAATTTAACATGCCATTCCAGTTTGTACAAGAGTCACCCTAAAATTTCAATATCCAACCTGGCCACTTAAGGACCAACAGGTTATACCTAAGACACAATAATTTCTCCTGGTCCTCTCATGGACCAACCTAATACCATCTTATCACAAAGAAGTATACCATATTCTCTCATGGAACCCACACACAAATATTTAGCGTACCGGTGTGGTATCTGATCCAATAATAGTACATACCGATATGGTACCTGATCCAATCATAATATATATATCGTGATGGTACTCAATTTAATAATAATATATATCATGACATGACATAGTATATGTACGGTGCGGTATCCGATTTAATAATAGTAATAATATATATAATGGTGTGGTATCCGATCTAATAATAATATATGTACCGACGTGGTACCTGATTCAACATCAACACATAACACAACCACAATGAACAGTAACACACGTGTAGGTTCAAGTAATGCATTTATTGCATGCAATTGATAAAATCTTTCATTTACAATCATGTTATTCCTTCTTCCCCAAACCTATATCAGGTATGCACTACTACAAATAGTTGACAGCACATACAATATAATTGGGAAAAAATCAACCATTCCCTACCCGAGAGAATCCCTTTCCAACTATTTCCTCATCACAATCTGATTACCCACAATGTCCTTCCAAAGATAACACCTATAAAATATCACAATACCAACAATAACCAATCAAGTTCATTATTAGCCTAAACCAAATCTAACTACACATTCAACAATTTACACTCCAATCCAAAGGCCTATACATGAAAAATCCTGACAATCTATAAGGTATTATATAAATAAAGATACGTTTAACTACTCAGTTAAGAAAGTCAAGCCTACCTGAATTTCAAGCACTTGCCAAAGAACGTGGAATCCAGGCTTCTGGATCTGTTTGGGAGAATCCTAATGGTCGTAGACCATAAATCATTGGATTTTACCCTTTTTATTCTCCCATCCATTGTTTTCGAGCTTAGAGTGGCTTGGGGAAATGTTGGAGTAATGCTTATCTGCTTTCTCCCTGAAAGTGGGAAGAAAAATAAAAGACATTGTTTTAATTAGGGTCTGATTCTGCAATCCCTGATATAGCGCAAAGCAGGCGCTATTGTTGTGCCACCATAGTAGGAGGCTTTCCACCATGACAGGTTGACGTCATCCTGGATCAATTCAAATTTAAATAATTCCATCGTGTGCCCCAAGGTTTACTTTGACACCGTATTTTAGGAATTATTGAGACTCCGCATGAGGTGAATTTATATAACGATGAATCAGGTTATTATAATAGATAAAAATTTATCCATTGTTTATCCCTGAATGATAGTTAGTGTGGAGTGTGGAGTGTGGAGAAAAGGGCAAATCGATCACAAAAGATTACTGCCAAAATAGATAATGATGAGGACAAATTTCAACTCTACGTGAACCACCTAACTTACAATGCCTTACGAACTTAGGAACATTGAGACAAGAGAAATTTGAATGCACGATGTCACAACAAAAATTTCTTCCTGCCCACTGAGCTAGACCCTAGTATAGCAGCTTTTCGTGGATCAGAATTGAATATAGAGGGAAGGCAATGGGTTTCACTCCCATTTCTCTCTTTCACTTCCCCAACTCTTTCAAAATCTCTCCGATCACTTTATCCCGAACATTGAAATCAATGTAAAAATTACAGTCTCTACTTGTATGACTTTATTATGTACTTAACAGCTATTGCATGCTAGAAATTTGTAAAGTAGAATAGAGTTTTGAGTTGCATATTGAAATTTTGCACTTGTTTGTTGAAATTGTTGGTGCATGGGGCTTTCCCTTACATTTACAACTCCACTACAGTGTTCTGGGCATAAGGATTATGAAAAATAAGGCCGAAAATGGGTCCGAAATGATGGGGGAAATTGAAGGTTATTCTTGGGTAGAAACTTAGATTTGGGGATGATTTAGGAGTTAAAATGCGTGGATTCTTGCATATTTTATAGTAGGGTACCTTTAGAAATTCTTATATGTAAGAAAATTGATAAAACATGATTTTAGACCCAAGGGGCACCATTGACGCACTTCTTGGAGGTTGGGCACGATGAAGGTCGGTATAGCAGAAAATTCTAGCTATAGCAAATCCGCTACAACGGTAAGCTGTTGGGCAGTAGCCCCCTCTTTCTAGCGAAGAAGTGGATGTTTCTTCCAGAAGGTTATTTTAGGAGATTTAAATGGTTCTAACTCGATACTCATATATTTTGCAGATTCATAATGGCTGCCAATCAGGAACAAACCTATCCTTACATTAGGTTCCCCAAAGAAGCTAGCCGGGAGAGGCTCATGGACTATCATATTATGGGCTTCTATTTCGAGAGGGCCTTCCATATGTGGAAGGTAGAAAAGAAAGCACCAACTTTTTATAATTAGAGCTAGGAATTTGGCTGGGGTCCATTAGTCGAGGCCCCTCGAGATGCCTTATAAGGTTGGGTAAGGGAATTCTACACCATACTCCTGATGGTCCTTTGGGATTCCCCCAGCCTACTCTTTGCATTCGAGGGGTGCGGGTTTGTGTGGATGTTCAAATAGTGAATGAGGTTATGGGGTGCCAGAAGTTCCCAATGACGGGTTTGATGCCAAGATGAAGCGATGGATATGAGGTGGCTACGAGATTCACTAGTGGACGAAGAGTACCAGCGTAAAGTATGTCGTCCCACTACCGAGGGCATTACTAGTGCTTATTTTCCTACTAGGGCACAAAGGTTGTTGTCAATAGTAGTTTGGAGGATTCATTCGTCAGGTAAGTTTCCTAGTGTGACTTATCATTGAGCTCTAGTGGTGGCCTACATTATCAGAGGGACTTAGATGAATTTGGGGGCACAAATATTGTCTGAATGTAAGGACTTTTACAGAGGCAACAAGAAGGGCTTGTTCCTTCCTGGGTTGGTGTCCGCGCTTTGTAGACAAGTTGGGGTACCAAAGGATGATACATACCAAACATCAGATATTGACGCCCTATTCAACCCGCTGCTGGTGAGGAGATTGCCCGCTCTAAAGTGGAAGAAGAGAAGAGTAGATGAGGTGGGGAGCAGCCGTGTCGTAGCAGGTTTAGGCAAGGAGGAGGATGAAGATGTTGATGATAACGTCCCTTCTTCCCGGTCCCAACACCCTATTTCTGGCGACTACGTGTAGGCAGACCTAGATACTGTCCGGAGAGCTATAGAAGGTGCCACTACCGGAGCCATAATCCCACCCTCCACTATCTAAGATATTGAGATGCTATGCAGGTAGCTGAAATGGAAGAGGAGTAAGAACCAGAAAAGGGACCACCTAATGTCTGGGATATGGAAAGACCTCAAGGTCATCTTTACCCGCATCGCTCTCTAGTAGGAGCTTCCTACCCTTACCCGAAGAACTTTCGAGAGTTTCCTTTCCTGGGCAAGGCATGGAGAGGTGAGCGGTCCCCGAAAGATCTCTCGTATGATTAGGACACTTACCCTCCCTTTGGTAATGTTAAACTTACTTTGGTTTTTCCCCATTTGGGCATAAAGACATCTTTCCCGCTTTCCTTTATATTTTTTAGTACATGGATGCTTGTTTTTAACTATTATATCACCAATATAATATGCTAAGGTTATTTTGGATGTATCTCAATTGTTTTTGCATTGACATGAACTGAAACTAACAGTTTTAGATGTCCAGGAATAAAGGACAAAAATAGAGGAAAATAGAGTCTAGATTCTACCGTGCTGCTGCCCGCTATAGCAACTAGAACGCCTTTATAGCGGGAGCGTTGTAGCACTCATTCCCACTATGATGGCCTCAATGGGGTAAGTCTAGAAATTTTGAAATTTAACAAGGTTTCCCATTCCCATACCAATTCTTGGAACACAACCGAACTCATTTAAACACTCCCAAGATCGTTCCTAGACATACGTTTCACAGACATTCAGATCATAAACCCAAACACAAACCCCAAGGTCATAAAAATCAATATCGGACCACGCCAAGAAATCTTCAGCTAATCACATAACAATTAACCATTAATCATTATACCAAAGCCATGTATGACCCTTAACTATCCACAATTTTTCACTATACTTCCCATAAAAGTAGATATTCATGCAACATAAGGCACATTGTAACAATCGTCGAGGTTTATCATATACCAAATCAGGTTCTAGATACCAGTAAGAACCTTCTCGGCTCCAATTTTTCATTGCTTGTGTCCCTTCAACATCAACAACGACATCCAATTTATTTCGTTGAGATGCCAATTGAAATTCAGAGACACCAATTGGGCTCAACGCATACCACCAGTGACAGAACACAAGAAAGAAATAAAAGAAGTGGAATGACTTCCTAGAATGTTTCATAGCTCATCGAAGATTAAATGTGGATGTCAGTACACCAACCCTCAAGATTTTATTCGACATTTTCTCTTGTACTGGGAGACTAGTATTTTGATACTAAATAGTCAAGACCCAACCCACCGGACCAAGCGACCACCTACTTTAACACCTAGATAGGAGAACTCTTACCACCCAATTTAAAAATGGCAATGTAAAAATTAATAAAACATAAGAAAGCTCTTTAATAATTGAAATAGTCAAGAAAACTCCTGATTTAAGGATTAAATTTTTACAAATAACCAAAAAATTCCTCCCAAGGAACTAGTCTAAACTGGTACAAGATCTACTAAGAGAATACAATGTGTATAAAAAAAAAAGAAACAACTCCCACCATAAGGAAAGAAAAGTAGAAACTATTGAAAATCATCATCGCCTTCCTCTAAGAGACTTTATTGAACCCGGCAACCAGACTGTGCTAAGTGGCATAACAAGAGTAATATCAGTACAAACAACACATGCGGATAGACAATATAATCGGTCGACCCGAATCACCCACATAATATCATGCACAAAATCAAGAACATGAAACTTTAAAATACCATTAGGACCCTCACATTTCACCTCAAGTCACCCACCTTCTTACGTTGCCTACTCCAAACTCTAAGTTATTGCACCCTCATATCATATCATAACCTAACCCCTCTATTACATACGTCGTTATTAACTCTACTACTTCATTTACTATTCCCCTTCGGTTCTCAAGCCAACTCATTTCCTTACAATACTCCATTAATATGAGAAATTAATAGATAATAGAACAGGCAAGCATATATACACATTCATAAGCACAATTATAAAATGCCCAAACTCCTAGTCCTCACCTCTATGTAGCATTCTCCACCCGTTAAATTGATACACCCATATTTACACTTTAATTAATAAGCGTGAAGTTGTCATCATCAAACAGAGAACCTAACTAGATTGGGGTCGAATCCAACCGGAAATACGACAAAAACTAAGTCGTATGCAATTATCTACTTTTAGTTACTTATTTTGAAACATAATGATAAATATGAGAAGTTTTTAATTTTTATTTAAAGATCACTTTTCTTCAAGCAAAAATTAACAATATCACCTAATCTAGAATCAATCAAATAAAATTAACCAGGATTGTGTTCATAAAGACTGTTTGACCATATTTCAGGTCAATTACATAACTTTATCTTGTGCTGCTAGTATATAGTTTTACCAAATTATGTTACACAACTATTTCCCAACCAAATTAAATGTATATCACTTTTATTCTTTTGAACTAAAAGTATTCACCATCATATTGACATATAAGTTTTCAAGTTAGGTCATCTTGCTTCAACATTAATCATAGACGAGTCCAGATCCTCGAATTCTTATTTTTAATTCTTTGTTCAAGATTTAGCCTTTTCACTCAAATAAGTTAAACTTAAGACAATTTCTAATGTTTGCAACCATTAGAAGCTAATTAAGATGAAAGAGATAATAAGATATACAAATACAACATGCGAATCATTCCATAAGAATACTATTTTTAGGTCAAGTCCTTGGTAGTGGGGTTTAGCCACTCTTTATTAATGTAAAAAAGAGTAGAATTGCATTAATTCAGGAAGTAATTACTTACAAGAGTTAAAGATAATCAACCTTTGATTTCAGTAAGCTGATGAAACTCTCGTTCAAATTCTGCTTAAGAAAAAAATATCGTGTTCTTTGATAAAACAAAGATACTAAAATAAAACCCTAAAAATAGTATTTATAGTTCTAGGAAATTTGAAATTTAAAATAGAAAGCATAAATCATGAGGCTTTTCTGACGCTGCATCTGACATTCCGCCACCTTGGCCGTCATATAACTTCTGAGAGTTGTATAATTCCTATAGGTCTGACGTTAACTCTGACAACCCATCCAAGGGTCTGATGGTCTGTCACCTCCTTCATCAGAAAACTTCAGAGATTTTGGCCAACTTCTACAGGTATGGCT
>JAJOOF010003605.1:0-23533 GCA_029582545.1 Solanum lignicaule
GATAAAAAAATCAAGACACTTAGTAAAAGAATATTATAATGAAATCTTTAAAATAAAATACTCACCTACCACACTACCACCTACCACACTACCACTTTCATGAATTCACCAACTACCCCTTCCGCTAGGTCATAAGGTTTCATGCAATACATAATATTAGGATAGTAAGATATTAATCTTCTTCTTCATATTGATTATTAATTGGTTGTTGTAAACATTAACCTACAATATCATAATTTTTCTTGAAATAGTTGCAAGATTCAAGGTGCGAACCCTTATTTAATAGGTTTAACCTATTAATGGTCTCATAAAGTTGGCATCAATTTTCATTTAGACACCTTAACTAGGTTTTATTCATTTCAAACACTTCATGTCATGCCCCGTTGTGTCTTTTTGACCCTTTTTTCACAATCTTCTATTGACCCTATGCATGTATTGACCAAACATCACTACCAAAAATACGCTTATTGCCCACGGTTTTTTAGCCACGGTTGCGTATATCGTGGCTAAATTAACATTAAAATAAAAAATTTCCTATGTATTATAAATTGTCGCTAAAATATTGTGGTAAAATCACGCGGGTATAATTTCCCTCCCTTTTTTTATTTTCCCCCATTAATTTCAATATTTTATTTTTTATTAATCAAAAGGAAAAGAAAATAGGAGCAGCACGTCTTCTCCAAAATCAAATCGCGGCAGCGAAAAATAGGGTAGCGCGTCTTCTCCTATTTGAGTTCAGGTAGAAACCTTGAGTCCAGGTACATAGATTCTTCAAACTTCGATTGTTATTATCAATTTTTTGCTGTTTATTTTAATTTTTTATTTACCCTAATTGAAGAGGTGACAAATCTGTGGAGAAAAGATTAAATAAATCACAATTTTTTCTCTCTGTTTTTCCTCACTTTGATGAGGTGAGTGATGTGTATTTATGTGGATTTATGTAGATTTGTAGATTTGGAAAATGGTTTTGTTGAATTTGGAGAAAAGATCGTCTATTTTTCAGTTGATTTACTCTTTGAAGGGCTTCTGATTTTGTGTTTCTATTTAACTTTTATCTAATCAGATGAATTGTGCTTCAAATTTTTGTAAATTTGTGATAGGTTGCAAGATTGACTCGTTTTTAGCTCTTTTCACTGGAAAGTTTCCCATTTAAGTTTATATAAAACTTTGTTCTATTTTTTTTGTTTGTTTGTATCTTAATTAGCTTCATTTCAACATGATTGACAAGAGTTGGATTGAGAGTCCAATTAGATCGAAAGAATTCTCGGATGGTGTAGTTCAATTTTTGGAATTTGCCTTTTCAAATGTGTCTATTGATGGAAAAATTTTGTGTCCTTGTATTATATGTGAATTTTTTGTTATGCGCAATAGATCTAAAGTGTTTAGTCATCTACTTCAAAGGGGGTTTCCAAAGAAGTACACATGTTGGCATATGCATGGAGAAAAACATGCTCAATTCAGTGTAGAATCATTATCCCGAGTACAAAATGAGTCGGCTAGACAATATCCTATGCATGATATGCTGAATGGTATTTTTGGTGTCTTTCACAATAATGAATTTCAAGATTCAGGTCCATCAGATCTACCAAATAATGACAATTCTAGAGGTTTTGAAGGTAGGAGTCGAGAAGAGAGAGAGAAAATTAAGAAGCTGTTGGAGGATGGGAATCAAGAACTTTATGATGGTTCTACAAAATGTAGTAAGTTATCATTCATTGTTCGTTTTTATCATATTAAGATT
Source organism: Solanum lignicaule (assembly GCA_029582545.1). Classification (NCBI taxonomy): domain Eukaryota; kingdom Viridiplantae; phylum Streptophyta; class Magnoliopsida; order Solanales; family Solanaceae; genus Solanum; species Solanum lignicaule. Next base: position 1,742 of record JAJOOF010003605.1, read on the forward strand.
TTATGTGGTGCAACAGAGAAAATATTTTCAATGATTCTTGATCTTTTAAAAGATGCGTTTCCCCATGCGAAACTACCATCATCATTTTATGAGTCAAAAAAGATGATTAAGAAGTTAGGTTTGTGCTACGATAAGATTGATGCATGTACGAATCATTGTATGTTATATTGGGGATCATCAGAGGATGAGAGTCGAGATAAATGCAACGTCTGTAATACATTCAGGTATATGTCAAACAAAAATGATATTGGTGCAAATGTTGTAATTGATGACCAACATAGAAAGAAACCAAAACCAGCAAAAGTGTTGCGGTACTTTCCACTTATACCTAGACTAAAAAGGCTATACATGTGCTCTAAAACAACAGAACTCTTGAAGTGGCATGCTACAGAAGCTAATCTAGATGGGTTATTACGACATCCAAGAGATGGCAATGCGTGGAAACATTTTGATTCATTCTATCCAGACTTTGCTTCGGAGACTCGTAATGTGCAATTTGCTTTAGCTACAGATGGTTTCAATCCATTTGGAAATCTAAGTTCCAGTGTAAGCATTTGTCCTGTGATGTTGTATATCTATAATTATCCTCCATGGTGTTTTATGAAGCAATCTTCTCTTATTATGTCGATGATAATTCCTGGTCCTAAAATGCCTGGAAATAGCATTGACGTTTACTTGCAACCTTTAATTGCTGAGTTAAAACAACTGTTGTAAATGCTTATGATTCCTCAACTAAGGAAATGTTTCAATTGTGTGCTGCATTGATGTGGACGATAAGTGATTTTCCAGGTCTTGACAACTTGTCTGGGTGGAATACACATACATCACTTGCTTGTCCATCATGTAATTATGAAATAGATTCTATGTGGCTAAAGTTTGGTAGAAAAAATTGCTTTATGGGACATCGTCGATTTTTGCCACATGATCACAAATATAGATACAACAAAAAGTCTTTTAATGGTTTTGAGGAGCATAGACCTACGCCTACTCCACCATCAGGTTTAACCTTGTTAAGTCAAATTGAGAAGAGTCGGAAGAGGCCTCGTGATGATGGTACAAGTAAGGTTGGCCCAAAACAATGGAAGAAAAAGAGTATCTTTTGGGATTTACCTTATTGGAAGAATCATCTTATTCAGCATTGCCTTGACTTGATGCATGTGGAGAAGAATGTTTGTGATAATGTATTGTATACTATACTTGGTGACAAGAAAAAATCAAAAGACAATTTGCAAGCTCGTAAAGACTTGCAAGTGATGGGAATTAGAGAAAAGCTTCATCCATATCCTAATTCTTCCAAGTTTCCTCCATCATGCTTTAACATGAAGAAAGATAAGAAAGATATCTTTCTAAAAGTTTTAAACAATGTGGTGTTTCCAGATAATTATGCATCAAATATTTCTAGATGTGTTGATGTTAAGAAACGCAAGATCTCTAATTTAAAGAGTCATGATTCCCACATTTTGATGGAACATCTTTTGCCAATTGCTTGTAGAAAAGCTCTTCCTAAAGAAGTTACTTCAGTGTTGATTGAGTTATGTAACTACTTTAGAGAAATATCAAGCAAGGTTTTGGATGTTAAGCATGTAGAGAATCTCCAGCAACGAATTTGGTTGAATCATGCTAATATGGAAGCAATTTTTCCTCCATCCTTTTTCACTATTATGTTTCACCTGGTCATTCATATTGGAGAGGAAGCAATTCTTGCAGGTCCTGTACAAGGTCATTGGATGTACCCTGTTGAAAGGTATATTATTTTCTTAGTAAGTTGATCTATGTATTTTTTTCTAGTAATCTTACTATTTGTTTTATCTTTTGTTAGGGGAATGGGTCATTTTAAATCTTATGTTCATAACAATTCCGCTGCAGAAGGTTGTATAGCCGAAGGCTGCCTTACAGAGGAAAACCTTACTAATTGTTCTCAATATTTTGAAGATGCTAATATTGAAACAAGGTTTAATCGACCAAGGCGTAATGATGATGACAATGAAATTAATGCTAGTAGCGAATCTACTATCTTGTCAAATTTGTTTCCTGCATCAGGCAAGCCCATTGGAGCTATTAAGACTCTATCCATATCTTCCGTGGAAATCATACAAGCTCACCGATATGTGTTAGCTAATTGTGAAATAGTTGATGCATTTCGAGAGTAAGTTATATGATCTTACATATTATTCATTTTCTTATTCTAATGTATTTTATACCTTAATCTATGATTTATAATTACAATCAGGAAGTTTAAAATTGAGGTCACTAGGATGTATCGTGGCAAAAGAAACTCCTCAAAACTTGTGGAAGAATATGTACACAAACATTTTCACGAGTGGTTTAAGGAATATGTAAGATTCCAAACATTTCATTCCCTTTAAAACTCAAAATCTTATAATTTTATATAACTATCCTAACAAATTTTATAACAAAGGTTGCAAGTCAGAATGGTGTGGAGATTACATCAGAAATTGAATTGCTTGCAAATGGGCCAAATAATGTTGTGAGGAGATTCAAGGAATATAACATTCATGGATTTAAGTTTCGTACTATGTGGAAGGAGCAAGGATTGAAAACACAAAATAGTGGTGTTGTTATGTCTGCTGTTACCAAAAGATTTTCAAGTGGTAGAGGATCTATTGAACAGTCAAGTGATGATATGTACTATGGCAAACTGGTTGACATCATAGAGTTAAATTATTATGGCAAGTTAAAGGTTGTATTATTCAAATGTCTTTGGGTAGACACTACACTTAACAAGGGAATCAAGATAGATCAATTTGGGATTACAAGTGTAAACTTTACCCGTTTGATACACACGGGTGTAAAAGAAACAGATGAACCATTTATACTTGCATCTGATGCTAGAATGGTATACTATGTTGATGATCCAATTGATGAAGATTGGTGTTGTGTTTGTCATATGAAGCCGAGAGACATATATGATATGGGAGATGTGGATTTTGTAGATTTAGAGGAGCCACCAATGGAGTACATACCTTTTTGTGAGCAACATTTGGAAAATATTGAAGACTTACCTTTAGTTCGAGTTGATCAGGATGAACAAGAACAAGTTGATTCTCTCAATGATGATGGTGATAGCGATGGAGATGATGATGATGGTGACAGTGATGGAGTTGATGATGATGGTGGTAGTGATTGAGATGGTGATAGAATGCGAGATTAGACTTACCTTGGTTTGTTTTAATTAATTGTGTGTGTTTTGCATCTTTAGTTTAATTATCTACTTACTTGTTAGTTATTTTGCATAATCTATTGTATCAATGTTTGCCTGTCTTGCTTGCTAGTGACTGGGAATGAAATATTTCATTTTAATGAATTGCATAGTCTTGTGAATCACGAGAAAACATTTTACTAGTATGTCTACAAAATAGTTGGGTTGAGGAGGCTTTAAGTAACTTATATGATTTATATTTCTTTAAAGTAATCTTTACAGGATAAGTTCCATATGAAGCAAAAACGCAAGAAGACAGTACAAGAACTATTAGCAAGCTTACGAGGACACCAAGCTGAAAATATAAGCGTAACTTTTCAAGATTTGCAGCAACAAGTTAATGGGGATCAACAAGATGACCAACTTGCAAATGAGAACATAATAACTCCTACACTTAGTGATAACAACTTAAATTCTTCTTCAGGCTCTAATGAAGCCAACACACAAGAGAAAGAGGAGCCCTTAGTTGTCAAGATTAAAGGTTAGAAGTAATTTCATATTGGAGTTGTTTTTTTTTGTCTATGCTATTGTATTCCTCCTTGCTTTTAGATAACTGTGATAGAACCTAGTATTAAGGTCCCATTCCTTCAACCATTGCACTTTGCATTTCTGTTGTAAGAATTTATCACTTGCCTTCTTACACTCTTCATATCTTAGAATTAGCTTAGCTAGCAAATGTTGCATATCAGACAACATTTGACATGTGAACTCTTCATGATGAATGACATTTGCTGTTTTGTTAAAGTTTGGCTGTTGCTAGCACTCTGATAAGATAATGGGGACAGATAAATGTTCATCTTTATTCTTCTTTGTGATCATCCTCTTCATGGTACGCGAAAGGAAGTGGTACTGACTTGAATGCCCGGTATTTCCCCACATTGTTCAGGTGCTCATTTTCCAACCTGATAAATTACAATGTATATATCTCAGTTCGCGTACAATTATCAACAAGATTGTACATGGACATCAGAACTACTGTGAGCTGTGTCCAATGTTAATTCACAGAACTTCAAAGGTGATAAATACGTCAATACACAGTTTTTCTGCAAGTCATTTTAAGTGGGAGTATTCCTTGTAGGATATTCACACTCTTCGATTTCTTTGAATCCCCCGACTGAGGGATCCCCGCTTTTCCGACCGTCATATTTTGAGCTACCCTTGCTGTTTGTTTTTTATTCTCTATCATGTTTTGTTATTACTTATTTATTGACAGTCAAACTAACATTTATTTTGCCAAATTAGCAGATCTATACAAGAGTTCATATTTCCAGCTTCTTCTTCAAACTTCTCAAGTTTTATTAGTATTTCTTCTGTTTAATGTTGTTTGCTTGTTACAACAATAGATACTTCGACTAGAGAAGTTACAACTCAGAAGATGCAACCAGATCGAGTTTGGAACTTGGAAAAAAATCAAAAAATCATGGTGGAACTCAATGGAGATGGACAAGGAAGTGATAATGGTTCAAACTTGCTTGTGAGATTTCTTGGCAAACTTTCTCAAAAGTCGGTATTTTGTCCCATATCAGTTCAGAGATGGGATAGGATGCCAGAGGCAAAAACACGCCTTCAGTGGCAGCTTATTGAGGTAATTAGATACATTCTTTCAAGTTCAATTAATGTATTTTTTTCATTAGATACTGAATTTATGAATATAAAATATTTGAAGGAGAATTTCGAGTTTGATTATGCTGTTGGAATTAAATGGGTGATGCATTCTTTACGTGATAGATGGAGGGCCTATAAATATAAGTTAAGATGTGACCACTTCTATCCAAACAAACGTAAGGAAGAGATACTTGCTAATCGTCCCGCAAACGTGGATTCTAATGATTGGACTGCTTTTGTTCATCACTATAAAGAAGATAAGATGAAGGTAATCGTTCTTCATAATTTTTGAGCTTTTAGCTTCACTTAATACCATTTGTTGTTAACATTCTTTTTATATTTTCCAAGTTTTTGGTGTTTGTTCATTTTTTGGGTTCGTAAAGGTCTGGTTCATATGCTAAGTACATTGATGTTTTGATAAATGATGGGTGTGGTATTGAAGGAAGTGAAATTATTCTCTTAGTTAGAAGGTTGCATTAACTATATTGAAGAGGAGTCTGGGTACTCTCTTTTTTCTTTAGAGAGAAGGACTATAACTCGCTCAAAACGATCAAGAATTAAAATGGAACAAATTAAAGTGGCATTATGGTAGTTGATTTAACGTAAAATACTTGCTCCTTAGTACTTGAAGTAGCTCTTATTTTTTGGTCATATTCGAGTGAAGCTGTTGTCATATTTTGAGCAAAATAATTGCATCTTTTTTAGCCAATTGTTTCTGCATTTGAGCTCAAACTCTTGCTGCATTTTAGCAGATTTGAGCTAAGTTGCTGCTATAATTTTTGGCCAAACTATGCCATCTCCTTGAGATAACTAATGCTATATGTTTGGTAAAAACTTATAGCCTTATTACTCTTTAATAGCTATTCAAATTGTTATTGCAATCTATCGCTACTTTAACGTACAAATTTGATACTTTGAGTCTATATATATGAAATCAATATTTGATTATTGCAGATACAAAGTGCACAAAATACGAGGAATAGAACAAAACTTAAAGTCTCGCATGCCGGTGGTAGCAAAAGCAATGCAAGGAGAGGTCGTCAAATGGTAAGTTTCTTTACATTGAAGTTTATTTAAGAACCACGTTATTATACTAAATAAAATGTATTGCTTGTTTACTTATTTTTATCTGTACTTAATTAATGATAGGAACAAAATTTGGGAAGGCCGGTGTGCCGAAGTGAAGTTGTGTTGTCAACTTTACTGAAAAAGAATGGTAATTATGTGAATGAAGAGGGGAAGATTTTAGCTGTAAGTTTCAAATACTCGTCTATTTTTGTGACAGTCTTGGTATAGAAATGATATCTTCGTGTTCTGTTTTGAATGCACTTTTTAATCTTCATAAGTTATGTAACTTTTCCTACACATAGTTCAACTCCTATCTAGAGATGCTAAACACAATAGTTTCCTGGAAATATAAGAATCATCCAGTTGCTTCTTTTTAAAAAAATGATCTGGCCACATGAGCCATTTTATTTATTTAACAAAGTTTGTAAAATAAAAACAATTTGAATAGTCCAAAATGACCGATCAAAATCCAAAAAAGAAAGAAGTAAAAACAGAGAAAAAAATGCATTTGGTGAAACTTCCAGAAATGGAAATCTTTGTCTTCTTTGCTCAACATTTATGCTCCGTCTCCATCGTCGTCATGGAAGCTGGTAAGTAGCTTCACTTTCTTCTTATCAACTTTTATCTTATCTTCCTCTTTTAGATCTGAATTCCATAGTTGAGAGCTGTAGTAGGTAATTATTCCCAAAAAAATCTAGACTAAAATTTCTCCCTTGTGCCTGTAGTTCCGGTGTCACTTAAGCTAGAGCTACAGTGATGCTTTTCCAGCACTACATCTATGTTGATTTGATGTTGTCGACCTCGAAAAAGATTTGTGAACTTTTGTATGCTTTCATATGCTTTCTATATCTCTAACTTTCTGTATTCCTTATGTTGCCAAAATATTGAGCATGTGATGTAGATCCCCATAAATTAAATGCCATTTTGAGCCTCTGCCACATATAATCAATTGAGTAATCTGTTTTGCATCTGTGAGTCTTGCTTAGAAAAATCATACTAGTTGTATTCTTTCAGCATTAATGATAAACGTTTCCTGTTTTTCCTTGTGGATGTTGTGCTTTAATTCTTTGGTGTGAATCCTTAATGTAGCAAATTGTTGTTTGTCCAGATTTAGAATCTTCTTCGCAAGTGTAGGAAGATCTGTAAATTTAGAAAAAAGTGAACCTATTTTCATGCTCAAACGCAAAATTTGCAAGAAAGTATGCTAAACAATTCCCTTCTCAGAATCATCCAGTTTCATTGCCACCCACCCCTAAATAAATTTTCACCACTTAAATGTTTTTATTGATTCTAATAAGTGCAAGACAACAGATGCTTTAGTTTTGCAATACTTGCTAATGAGTTGATTAACAATTCATTATTAACAATGTTGGTATTCCTCTCTCATGTCTTCTATTTTATTTGTAGGATAAAATATTGGAGCATCTACCTGAAGATCAAGAACATGCTACTACTATAGGTGTTCCATTGAAGATATTGGCCCATCCTAATGACGCCATTGGAAAAGTGTATGGAGTTGAACATTCTGGTCGTGTGCGTGGTATAGGTGGTAATGTTTGTCCTTCAGCTACTTTTGGGATGCCTAGACATTCAATTAGTCATGTAAATGTCGGTACTTCCAATAATATGTCTCATCAACGTGTTGAAGACCTAGAGAAACATGTAGAAACTTTGGAAGAGAAGTTGACCGGATATGAAGAGACCAAGGAAAAGCTTGATGAGACCAAGGAAAAGTTTGATGAGACCAAGGAAAAGCTTGAGCAAACTAAGAAACGACTTGCGCAAAATGAGAATCACTTGGCAACTCTTCATAGGTTTTTACAAGACAAATTTGATAGTGAATTGCCTACTTTCAACATAGTTTCTTCTTAGTTTATGATGTAGCTTAAACTTTTTGCATTTTGATTACATTAGCAGTACTTTTGCTATCTTTTATGATGAAATTTTCCTTTTGTTTTAATATATGATGAATACATCATCAAAGTAATGATTTGTGCATTTATCAGAGGATTAGTAGCACGTTATTGTAGGGAATCAATTGTATTTTTTTTAAAAAATAATTATACACGTTCGCCACGGTTCATCTGTGGCTAATCTATAAAATGAATTTGAAAATATACAAAGTACCTACATTTTATTAGCCACGGTTCCTGTATGGCTAATAAGTAATTACAAATATAATTTATTTTTCAGGCAATTAATTTTACCTACGAATTGAGCATGGCTAAATGGTAGTCCATCCGTAGCTAAATATATGTTACCACGAGTGTGAAAACCGTGGAAAATTTACTCACGACTCCCGTTATGGGCACACTACCAACTGTGGCCAAAGTGTTTTAGCCACGGTTCACATGCCCTTTAACCACGGTTTTGGGCATGGCTAATGTGTGCGTTTTTTGTAGTGCATGTCCATGTGAATTAAATGACCAATTATGTCATGTCAGCTCATTTTAAAGCAATGTCATTATACACACAAAAATAATTTAAAGAAAAAAAAATAACGGTCAAATAGAAAGGGTTTTGCCAATTAAAATCAAATTATTTTGAAGATTTCACCTCGCACTCTTCATCCCCCACCCACCCCTCCCACCCTAGTCATCTTCTCCATCAAATTAAATTTCCCACCACAACATAGTCATCTTCTTTATCAAATTTCTCCTTTTTCATTTTCTTTTCCACCATTCCCACCCCACATAGTTATTTTTTCCGTCATATTCCTCCATTTTCATGGTTTTTTTTTTGCAATACCCACTTGATTTCATCGTCTTCTTCACCGCACCTTTCTCCCATTTCTTCATTTAGTTTGTTGTTTAGAAGTGTAAATATGAAATTTGAGAAGTTATAATGGTTGTGTGAATATGTTAAAATCATGATTGCGGATTATTTTCTTTACTTAATTTTATCCTCCATGCTTTTCAAAAAAAGGAGAAACATTCTTACTGTTGTCTTGCTGAGCAATGTCTTTTCAGACTCAAAATTTATCCTGCCATCAACTGGTGAGGTCAAGTATATATTGTGTTAAACAATATTAATATTATGTTTTCGCACACAGATAATAGAAGGTTTGAAAGAAGTCCTTATAGGAATGAAGCCCGAAAATTCTAGAGAGAGAAAATGTAAGAAGATGTATTGGCTGTAAAATGAGGAAGAAGGGGAGAAAAAATAAAATAAAATAAAATAGGCTAAATAAGCCTCACACGGGCCATCAACGAGTGTATCACACTCACTTTACCACATCAATAAAACGTGTCAAAATGACAAGAGTAGGATGTGACATGAGGTGTCTAAAATAAACAAAACCTAGTTAAGATGTCTAAGTGAAAGTTGATGTTAACTTTTGGGGGCCACCGATGAGTTAAGTTTATTTAATAGATTATTTTAGGGATAGTTGAATATATATGACATAATCAATTGTTCTGATTTAAATAACTCATATAGTTGTGGGAACATATATTGAGATAAATTGTTCTTTGAGAAAAATTGAGTGATTGTTTAGGAGCTGATTGCATATCTAAAATCTAAAATTTATGCATTTGCATGAATATAGATGAATTGAGTATATCCCATAGTGAGGAACAATCTTGGTATTTTAATCTTATAAGTTTACATCGTTTAATTATTAACGAATTATTTTGTTTTATTTATACTAATTGTTTTTAACTCTTACATAATAGAAATCAGATTATCAATCTGGTACTTGTCCAATATGTATTACTTTCTCCCTATTCCCTACTAGATTTGACCTCAACTTTATTTGAGTTACTATATATGCATACAGTCGTGTTAATTATCTTAGTGAGTATCTTGAAAATATCAAATTTTGATGTTGTTGTCGAAGAAACTAGTTTGAACATATATATTGATGTTTACTTTGATATGTTTCTTCTTTTCCATAATATATGTCTGGTATGCTTTGGTTGTGAACTTGGTGAAAAGATAAAACCAAAGGAATAAGAGGTTGCATAAATGAATCTGGCAGCGACAGATGTTGCACCTGCAACCCAAAATTATGAATTGTGCCACCCTTAGCAATGGGATAAGGTACAAGTACCCTCTAGACGATAATCAAAATTTCAGATACACACTTTAACTAAACTAAGGTCCTATTACTGTGCCTTATCCCCTAAGCAAATAATGAGATGGTCAAGATGAAATCCACCATCACTCGATACTCAAAGTTGAGTAGTCTTTCTTCAATTTTATTCATGACGATCCTCATCAATATTTGCGAAATTTCCTAGCTAGGTGTATGTGCACTACATTATAGCATGATCAAAAATCAAATGAGACTATTAAGATCAGAATCTTCAAGTACTCTCTTATGGGCGAGTCCAGAGTGTGGTTTGATGAATTTCCACTAAACTCCATTCATACAAATGTATTTTGTAGAAAATCTGAGCTGAGAAACAACATCTTCTACTGCAAAAATTCTCAGTGCAGCATGGATTTTCCCATTAAACTCTTTTTGAAAAGCTCTACTTTGGTGTTGATAAAATAAACTAATCTATAGTGAATAGTGTAGCAGAAGGTCTCTTTATGGATAAAATGTTCACAAGGGTCACTGAGTTGCTAGATAAAGTGACTAGTCATAGTAAGTCATGACATTTCACGAATTAGAGATGTGGTACTACAGATGCATTTCTTGCGTTGACAATAATATTGAAGAAAAATCATTAGAGCGATAAGTTGATTGCAAAGATAGCTTCAACCATTAACATTATCACCAGAAAGGTTGCTGAGATCCCCCTTGTTGGAATGTATGCGTCCACTAGTGAGTTATCGTCAGTGGCGGACCTAGGATTTTTGTTCAGGGGTTCGAAAAATAAAAGTATAAACGTGTAAATAAGCCTTTAGAAATGGGACCCTTGAATTCTTTTGGGTTTAAATCACACTTTTAGCACATTTTTTTTAAAAAAAAAAAAAACTTGAAAAACAGAACTGAAAATTTTAAAAAAAATCTGAAACGAAAAAATAAAAAAATAAAATGCTATCATAGGGATTCAAACTGGTGACGTGAAGCTTAATTTCAGGGGGATTTGTCACTGCGCCATCAGTTTCTCCTTGTTATTGAGGGGGTTCATATTATATATATATCTATAGAAATACAGAAAAATTACCTTATATGTACAGTGTAAATTTTTGCCGAGGGGGTTCGGGTGAACCCCCTGGAACCCACGTGGGTCTGCCCCTGGCTATAGTACCAGGTCAAACGTACAGAAGGAATGCAGTAAAGGAATTAAATCAATGATAATAAGAACAAGGAGTTTTACGTGGAATCCTCCTTGCTCAAGGGAGTAAAACTACGACCTGTCACACAGGATTTTCAACTACTCTCACTAATCATAAGCAAAAGCGAATACACACTTCAAATACAACAATGAGACTAAACTCTTAATCTCATACTAAGTAATAACTATTACTTACTGAGCCAAAGCAATGCATCCATTGCCCACTATATTAACTACCTTTAATTAATATACACTTCAACACATAAGACACACAATTAACTCTAACCGTGTTCTTACAATCAGTACACACAAAAGACTTTGATACGTTTCTTTATGAATGTGAAACGAATTCTACTATTTCAGCACAATATAAGAATCCAAAACATCGACACTTCAAGATTGCTTTTCTTCTATAGCGACCTGTTTACGTCGTTATGGAAAAGCCAATGGGGAAAGAATTTGGGCAAGAATGCTTTTGAGTAGTGACTTGGAAATTTCTAGCCTAGGCCAGACTTGGATGAAATCTCAGTCAGGTGAGGTCTACGAAAATTGGGCAATAAGTGTGGGTGTATGTGGAGAGGGGGGGCGTTAATTATGAATTTAATCACATGAGTGGATAGACAAGACTTTAAGGAGCCTGTACGACTTTACGGAATCGAATTTGGGCGAGTAGAACTCCCGAAACTGATCTTGGCGTAATGGGGTAGTTTTAAAACGTCAAGGTCTAAAGATGTGTTGCGAAATGGGAGCTTGGAACTCATATTCCGAGCTTCTGCCTCCGTGCAAGCTGTCAGGGCGGGATAAATCCCGCCAGGGCGGGTTTAATCCTGCAATGATGGGTTGGGGCCCGCTATGGCGGGGCAGGCGCGGCTTAAATCGGGGAAAATCCCCAAAATCATTATTTCTAAAAATCTTCATTCTTGAGAGCTAAGGGACAACCCATGATAGTTTCTTGATAGTTTTCCACGATTTCTAGCGCTAAAGGTAAGATAATTACTCTCCTTATTCGTATTTCGATTCGTAGAACTTAGAATCTTGGGTAATTATCATTGGGGAAGGGTTTTGGCCTGAAGTTAATGGTGGGAAAAACCCTAGTTGAGTATTGGGATCTTGGGTTTGGCCTAGGATTGATGGTTTGATTATTATCCGGGTAAATTATGCCTTGTTTATTGATCCTTGCATTACTTAACTGTTTTAGACCAAGAACAAGATGAAAGAATCCGGAAAGAGGAAGGCTCAAGTGTCTTAGAATGATTCAAGCTTGGTTGTAGGTGATGGTTCGATTTCTTATTTGTGTGATATATGCCGGTTAATTGCTTCATTGTATGCATGCGTGTACGTGAATATGGAAATGTGAATATAATCTAATGAAATGATTATGTGTGAACAATTACATCCCTTGAAATGTTACCTGACCGTGTGACTATGTGTACTATTCATTATAGTGTGGTTGTGATTGTGGTTGTGCTGATTGGATCTGGTGTCACGTTTCGATACATACATTAGATCAGGTGTCACGTTCCGACACATATATTGGACCAGGTGTTACGTTCTGACACATGTGTATTGGATCAGGTGTCACGTTCCCACACACTAATAGTTTGGGTGTAGGTTCCATGAGTGGACCACTTGTGATTATTACATTCATATATGTCTGTTATTGATATTGGGAAATTGTATGTTTCTCTTAAAATGATAAATGAGTTATGCATTCTATATATGTGTGTTTACTTTATCGTAATAACTTTCTTATGTTCTGCTTACAAGAGTAGCCGCGTGATCCTACTAGTACACTGTAGTTTGTGTACTGATACTGCACTAGCTCGTTCTTTGTTGAGTACAGGGTATCTTTAGGCAGCTATTGATAGGCATCAACTAGGGGATCATTGATTGGGACCAAATTCGAGGGTGAGCCAGTTCTTCTAGGCTGCCATGGATCCTTTATGTGTTTAGTCCATTCTTTTCGAACTCAGACTATATAGTTACAATTATTCGTATGTTAGTTTCCGGGTTGCACCCCTTTTTCTCATACTTATTGGATTATAGAGTTTTGGTACAATGACTTTCAGGTTCTAAGGGTTGAATTTCCGCAACAGTTATGTTGAGTTGTTTTATTAATCCGTTGAGTTTATGGGAACTCTATTTTTATTCGTCATTTAAACCTGCTTTCGTATCTTTAAATATTTTAGTTCTGTTAAGTCGCTCAGTCGGGTTGTAGTAGTGGTTCTCCCACCGGAGGATTAGAGTGTGTGCCAATCATGGCGGTCTGGGTCGTGACAAAGTTGGTATCAGAGTCTTAGGTTTGTTGATCTCATTGTACCAAAATGAGTCTAGTAGAGTCTTACGGAACTGTAAGGGTACATTTGTACTTTTCTTTGAGAGGCTATAGGACTTTAAGAAATCTGTTTGTTTCTACTTCTTTCGTGCTATGACTTAATTCCAATTGGTATCTGATGATCCAAATTGGTATCTAACCTCCTTCCCTCTTTTGTCCGTAGATAGTTAACACGCGATACAACGACGTCAGGCCCGTAACTCTCATCAATGACCCAGCAGAGGAGTCCCCAGCAAGAGGCCGTGGTCAAGGCAGGGGTAGAGGAAGAGGAAGAGGCAGAGGCCGAGGAAGGGTAGCACCCTCCAGGGGTGGAGCTCCAGTTGAGAATGCTCTTAGAGAAGAGACCCCCCTGCACCTTAATAAGAGGAAGAAGAGAATGTGGAGATCGAAGACGAGGAGGATGTTGGACCAGGGTTGAGGCTACATATATTCCTCCCTTGACCTAGTGTTAGCTCATCAGATCATGACTTTTATAAAGGGGTTGGTTGGCCATGGATTCCTTCCACAGTGCAAGTGGCTCAATCTCCAGTCAACCACCCCATTGCTGCTACTGTTCCCAAGGTGGGTGGAGCATTAGGCACTGATGCCTTTTTCCGTCCCCTATTGGGTCCTGTGATGACTGGTACTGAGCATGAGATGTTGACTAAGTTTCTGTAGCTAAAGCCGCATGTGTTCCATGGTTTGGAGAGTGAGGATGCCTATGAGTTCATTCTGGATTGCTATGAGAGGCTTCACAAGTTAGGCATTGTACATCAGCATAGAGTATAGTTCGTGACCTTCCAGCTTCAAGGTGAGGCTAAGCAGTGGTGGAGGGCCTATGTGGCTGCAGATCGCCAGTCTTGTCCCCACTTACTTGGACGCAGTTCCATGCTTTGTTTTTGGAGAAATATGTGCCTCAGACTTTGAGGAACCGCAAGAAGGATGAGTTCATGGCCTTGGATCAGGTTGGTATGACTGTAGCTACTTATGAGGTAGTCTAGATATGCTACACAATTGGTAACTACAGAGGAGGAGAGGATTTGTCGATTCGTCAATGGATTGAACCCCAAATTACAGGTATTGTCTGTTCACATGACCTCTGCAGGTAAAAGTTTTAATGAGGTGACAGACTTTGTGAAGAAAGTGGAAGGAGTTTGACATGAATGGTAGGCCAAGGCTTTGGCTAAGAAGCCTAAGAAAATAGGTAACTTGCACGGTCCCACTCTAGAGGTTCAGGTAGGCCGACACTTGCAGCCCGACCAATTCAGTCAACCATGCCCGCTTCTACATGTGGTTACTCAGGAGCTCCATATTAGAATTCTATTCAGGATAGCGAGGGAGCCACACCTTTGACTGGAAGCAGACCGTCTTTTGATCGTAGTTGTTACAATTATGGGGAACCTAGACATATGAGGAGAGATTTTCCCCATCCGCGTATGTCTGGCCCCGTGCAGCATCAGACCAGAGCAGTGGTACCACCGGGCAACTGTATTAATGGCAGAGGACGTCCACTAGGTGGGCGAGGAGGGAATCAGTAAGGACATGGAGGCCGGGGAAATGGTAATGTAGGTAGAGGAGTAGTGCAGCCAGACAAGGAGGTTGCCCGTCAAGATGACAAGGCTCAATTTTATGCCTTTCCGGGCAAGACCGAGGCTATGGCATCTGATGCAGTGATCACATGTATTATTCTTGTCTGTGATCGGATGGCTACTATTTTGTTTGATCCGGGTTCTATCTATTTATATGTGTCAATTCGGTTTGCCTTGGGATTTGATGCAGTTTGTGATATACTTGATGCCCCTATCCATGCTTCTACCCCAGTTAGAGAGTCTGTGATAGTCACCCATATATATTGTGCTTGTCCTGTTATGTTTATGGGTTTTCAGACTTGGGCTGATTTGGTTATTCTGGATATGACTTACTTTGATATAATTTTAGGCATGACTTGGTTGTCCCCCTATTGTGTTATGCTTAATTGTATACTAAGTCGGCAACTCTAGAGATCCCGGGTAGGGAAAAGTTAGAGTGGGAAGGGGTGTACAAGCCTAAGTCAGCTAAGGTTATATCTTTTGTTCGGGCTAGGAAACTGGTGGGGCAGGGGTGTTTGGCATATTTGGCTTATATTTGTGATGTTGATGTTGAGTCTCCCTCTGTTGAGTCTATTCTTGTAGTTTCTGAATTTAAGGAAGTGTTTCCAATCGATTTGCCTGGTATGCCTTTGGATAGGGATATAGATTTCTGCATTGACTTGGAACCGAACACTCACCCCATCTCCATCCCTCCTTATCGCATGGCTCCGACAAAGTTGAGAGAGCTTAAAGCTCAAATCTTGGATCTTCTTGATAAAAGTTTTATCCATCCTAGTGCTTCCCCGTGGGGTGCTCATGTCTTATTTTTTAAGAAGAAGGATGGTAGTATGAGGATGTGCATTGACTATCGATGGTTGAATAGGGTCACCATTGGAAATAAGTATCTGTTGCCTCAGATAGATGATCTCTTCGACCAGTTGAAGGGTGCATCCGTTTTCTCTAAAATTGATCTAAGGTCTGGTTACCATCAGTTAAAGATTAGGCATGAGGATGTATAAAAAATGGCATTCAAGACCCGCTATATGTACTATGAGTTTTTAGCGATATCGTTTGGGTTGACCAATGCGCCTACAACTTTCATAAGTTTGATGAATGATGTGTTCAAACCTTTCTTGGATTCCTTTGTTATCATTTTTATTGACGACATTTTGGTTTATTCGAAGAGTAAGGAAGAGCATGCCGATCATCTTCGTATTGTTTTGGGTGTCCTTGGGAAAAACAAAACTTGTATGCTAAATATTCCATGAGTGAGTTCTGGTTGACTTTAGTTGCCTTTTTGGGGCATTTGGTTTCAAGGGAAGGAGTAATGGTAGATCCCTAAAAGATCGAAGCAGTCAAGAACTGGGTCCGGTCTAGGTCTGTGACTGAAGTTAGGAGTATCGTGGGGCTCTCCAGCTACTATCGATGGTTTGTGAATAATTTTGCTTCTAACGCCACTCATCTGACAAGGCTGACCAAAAAGGATGTGCCTTTCGAATGGACTGAAAAATGTGAAGAGAGCTTTCAAAAGCTCAAGACTCTCCTGACCACAACACCTATTCTGGCACTACCAGTGGAAGGTAAAGATTTCATTGTTTATTGTAATGCTTCACATTTGGGTTTGGGTGCTATGTTGATGTAGGATAAGAATGTCATAGCTTATGCATTGTGAAGGTGCAAGAGAGGAACTACCCAACGCATGATTTGGAGTTGGCAGCGGTAGTGTTTTCTCTCAAGATCTGATGGCATTACCTTTATGGTGTCAAATATGAGGTGTTTACTAACCATCATAGTCTTCAACATGTATTCACTCAGAAGGACCTAAATATGAGACAATGAAGATGGATGGAGTTACTCAAGGATTATGGTATTACCATCCAGTATCATCCGGGTAAGGCTACCGTGGTGGCAAACACATTAAGCTAAAAGGCGGTGAGTGTGGGTAGTCTTGCTTGCTTCGGTGTATCCAAGTGACCTTTGGCCAAGGAGATTGAAAACCTTGGAGTCTAAGTTCATGCAATTGGGTATCTCTGAGAAAGGTGGGTGGGGTATTAGCCAATATTTAGGTTAGGCCCACATTTATTGAGGAGATCAAGGCCAAACAGTTTGAGGGTAGAGTTTGAATGAGCTCAGAAAGAAGAAAGTGTCTGGCAAGGCACAAGATGCGACTCTTGATGCGGGGGGTATTCTCAGTTTTAAGGGAAGCATTTGTGTTCCCCGAGTGGATGATTTGATTGAGAAGATGTTGACAGAATCACATGGTTCGCGGTATTCCATTCATCCGAGTGTGACCAAAATGTACTGAGATTTGAAACGACTTTATTGGTGGACTGGCATGAAGAAAGAGATAGCTGAGTTTGTGGCTAAGTGCCAAAACTGCCAATAAGTAAAGTATGAGCACCAAAGGCCTACAAGTTTGCTTCAGCGAATGCCAACCCCTGAATGGAAGTGGTAAAAGATAGTTATGGATTTCATGGTTGGGCTTCCCAAGACCTTGGGGAAACTTGATTCCATTTGGGTGGTGGTTGATAGACTGGTCAGTCCACTTCATTCCTGTCAGAGTAGACTATAATGCACAACAGTTGGCTAAGGTGTATGTGAAGGAGATAGTGAGGCTGCATGGAGTGCCCCTTCTATCATCTCGGATTTGTGGTACGCAGCTCACATCCAAGTTTTAGAAAAAATTGCATGAAAAGTTGGGCACTCAACTCACTTTTAGCATAGCCTTCCATCCACAACCAGACAGACAGTCAGAAAGAACTATTCAAGTGTTAGAGGACATGTTGAGGGCATGTGTGATTGACTTTGGAGGGCATTGGGGTAAGTTCCTACCTGTGTGAGAGTTCTCCTATAACAACAGTTACCACTCCAACATTTACATGGCACCATTTGAGGCACTTTATGAGACGAGATGTAGATCAACCATAGGATGGTTTGAGGCTGGAGATGTGAAACCTTTGGTGGTTGATTTGGTGAAAGATGCTCAGGATAAGGTAAGAAACATCCAAGCTAAGCTTCTAGCTGCCAGAGTTGACATAAAAAGTACGTAGACCGTAATGTAAAGGACATGAAATTTCAGGATGTTGAGCAATTTCTTCTTAAGGTGTCACCCATAAAGGGGGTGATGAGATTCGGCAAGAAGGGCAAGCTTAGTCCTCGATACATCGAGCCATTTGAGATTCTTGACTGTGTAGGGCCAGTGGCTTATAGGTTGGCTTTATTGGCTATCCTATCAGTAGTCCATCTAGTGTTTCATGTGTCCATGCTGAAGAAGTATCATGGGAACGAGGATTACATCATAAAATGGGACTCAATTTTATTAGACAAGGACCTACAATATGAGTAAGAGCCGGTTACAATTCTTGATCGCGATGTCCGGAAGCTGAGGAGCAAGGAGATAAAGTCCGTAAAATTTTAATGAAAGCATTGTCCGATTGAGGAAACTACTTGGGAAACTGAGAAGGACATGCTAGACAACTATCCCCAGTTGTTCGACATTTCAGGTACTACTCTACTCTTGCCTTAGCCAGTTTTTCCTAGTTTATCACTCGGGGACTAGTGATGGGTAAATTAGTATCTATTTTTATGACCTATTTACGTTGTTATGGAAAATCCAATGGGGAAAGAATTTGGGCCTGAGAACTTTTGAGTAGTGACTTGGAAATTTCTAGCCTAGACCAGACTTGGACGAAATCTGAGTCAGGTGAGGTCTAGGGAAATCTGATAATAAATTGGGGGTTTAATTATAAATTTCATCATATGAGTGGATAGCCAAGATGTTAAGGATCCTGTACGGCTTTACAGAATCGAATTCGGGCGAGTAAAATTCCCGAGACTGATATTGGCGTGAAGGGGTAGTTTTAGAACGTCAAGGTCTGAAGGTGTGGTGCGAAATGGGAGCTTGGAACTCTAATTCCGAGCTTCTGCTTACGTGCAAGCCACCAAGTAGGGATTAATCCCGCAAGGACGGGGCCGCTGTGGCGGGTTGGGGCCCTATGGCAGGGCGGTCGTGACTTAAATCAGGGAAAAACCCCAAAATCATTATTTTCTACAAAACTTCATTCTTGAGAGCTAAGGGATGACCCAGGGAAGTTTCTTGATAGTTTTCCACGATTTCTAGCGCTAAAGGTAAGATAATTACTACCCTAATCCGTATTTCAATTCGTAGAACTTAGAATCTTAGGTAATTATCGTTGGGGAAGGGTTTTGGCCTGAGGTTAATGGTGGGAAAAGCCCTAGTTGAGTATTGGGATCTTGGGTTTGGCCTAAGATTAATAATTTGATTATTATCTGGGTAAATTAGGCCTTGTTTATTAATCCCTGCATTACTTAACTGTTCTGACATATACATTGGATCGGGTGTCATGTTCTGACACATATATTGGACCGGGTGTCATGTTTCGACACATGTCTATTGGATTGGGTGTCACGTTCCGACACACTAACAGTTTGTGTGTGGGTTCCATGAGTGGACCACTTGTGATTATTACATTTATATCTATCTGTCATTGATATTGGGAAATTGTATGTTGCTCCTAAAATAATAACTGAGTTATGCATTTTGTATATGTGTGTTTACTGTATCGTAATAGCTTGCTTATGTTTCGCTTACTGGAGTAGCCCTATGTTCCTACCAGTACACTGTGGTTTGTATACTAATACTGCACTTGCTCGTTCTTTGTTGAGTACAGGGTATCTTCAGGTTGCCACAGATAGGCCTTAGCTTGGAGATTATTGGTCGAGACTAGATTCAAGGGTGAACTAGTTCTTTCAAGCTGCCATGGATCCTCTATGTGTTTAGTCCATTCTTTTCGGACCTAGACTATATAGTTGGAATTATTCATATGTTAGTTTTGGGGTTGCACCCCTTTTTCTCAGACTTGTTGGATTATAGAGTTTTGGTACAATGACTCTTAGGTTCTAGGGGTTGAATTTTCGCAACAGTTATGTTGAGTTGTTTATTAAACCGTTGGAGTTTATTGGAACTCCATTTTTATTCGTCATTTAAACCTGCGATCGTATCTTTAATGATTTAGTTCCGTTAAGTTTCTTAGTCGGTTTGTAGTAGTGGTTCTCCCACCAGAGGATTAGAGTGGGTGCCAATCTCGGCGGTCTGGGTCGGGACATCTACAGTCTATCAGGTCTCTTGTTGTGTGTGTTTTTTAGTGCTTGAGTTTGTGAAAAATATTCAATCTCTCTTTTTGAATGAATGAATAATTGTTGTTTGTTATTTTTTAATTTATCAATCACCCACAAGAGTTATTGACCACTAAACAAACAACCTCGTCCATTACTATTGCTGAAGTATGCTCTCCTTCTCACCAACTAGCTAACAAGACAACTTTAAAGTTGTACATCATTTTGAACTTGGACCAGAGCAACTCTGTCTGGGATCGGGTCACTGTATTTGTAAGGATCATCAAAATACCTGGAATACAATATTTTCCCCTTTTTTTGATGATGACAAACAAACCAGCCTCACATTGAGTTTATTCATTCATGATTAACATTCATTCCCCCTATCACTAAAACCACAACAACATGTACAAAGATTCCCCCTTTTGACATCATTGAAAAGGTAAGCACTAAACATACACATGTCAAGCAAAGCAGTAAGGAATTCAGAGCCATAGGCATCACAATACATGAGAAAACATGCGAAGTAAAGAAGACAAAGACACATTAGAAACAGGGCAATTAATTAATGTAGTACAATTATCACAACACTAGCTATTAAGCATCACAAAAACTACCACACTGCCACTACTATTTCGACAGGAAGAAACAAAAAGAATAAGAGAGAGATACTTTAGGACAGAGGAGAACAGGGAGGAAATGACTGCAACAAAATGTTCATTCGATTACTGGCATCAATATGAGCCTGAAGCAACTACTTGGAAAGGGATTTGACTTCCTCGTTCAGTGAGGCGTTTAACTCTGTCAGTCTGGCATTGCCAAATCTCAACCTGGCGATTTCCACCTTTGCGTCAGTACTGATACTAGGTCCTTGGGACTTAGCATGCCTTGAGTAGAGTGATCTCTACCTCCTTGTCAGCTAGAAGGGCTGTGACGTCCTCTATTTCTCGTTTAAGTGCTTCTTATTTCTCAAGGAGTTCAGAGACCGGAGACTTGGCCTTCACCTTACCTTCCACACATTCATATTCAGTAAGTGTGGTCATCGAGAAGGTTTGCTTGATGGTGCCTGCTACCCCCCTGCCAAGAGGCACACTTATGTGATCAAAAACCCGATTTAGTAGATATCCATAGGCTATCCCATGCTTTCCATTATTCACTGTCATGATCCTGTGCATATTTTCAAGCATGATCCCTGGGATATTGACCACCTCATAAGCATCAAGCTATTCCATGAGAAAAAGATCTCCGGAGGATGCAACTGTTCATTTCTCTATTCGAGGTAGCAACACCTTTTGACCAATTCAAAATACAGTTGATGTTCTCCCTTGAGAAACTTCTTGGGAAACCTAACGCACTTCATATCTCCATATTTTGTAGCTTGTTGTACATAATCTGTGGAAGGTTTGCATCTTTCAATGGACCTGATCCCTTTGCAGGGTACATCCAAGATAATGCCCAAGCTTTCCTCACTTAGGGCAATGCCCACCTCATGAACGGTTGTGCTTATCCCTCCATCCTCCAATAGGAACATCTAATAGTAAATTTTTTGCACTTCTGGTTCATGCAAGTATGACACTGAACATTCGAACAGATGCTCCCAATCTTGCAGTGCAACATAATCCACCAAGTAGCGCACATTCATAGTTCAGTAAG
>JAJOOF010003606.1:0-27303 GCA_029582545.1 Solanum lignicaule
TACAATAACAAGGCAAATGAAATATCACAACACTACAAGGCTAATCAAGTTTATGTTATGGACAATACATCTTGTCCTAAGAAAGTGCAAGACAGAAAAGGAAAAAGTATAGCGAATTACTCTGAGACTTGTCAAGATCAAGTAGTAGGTTCTTTAATAGAAAAAGCCGAGGCAAAAAGGTCTAAGAGAACGAGAAGTACTAATGAGGAGGCACAAGTTAAAAGTAGCGGTACTTTAGAAATAGAGGAAAATCATTCTTTGCTTTCGAAAATAACTACAGAAAGACCACAAAAGAAAAGACGACACTTGCAATGGACACCAGATCTTGATAAGAAATTAGACGAGGCTGTTCACGAGTTAGGAGAAAAAGGTAAGTATTTAAAGACTTAGTTTTTATCCGAACAGAGATAAGTAGAAAAAACAAGAACGTTGGTTAAGGAAAATCTTAAGTAGACATTTTCTGAATGTTCACAATTTTACTATTGAATTCTCATTATTTGTCTTACCATGTCGATTTAGCCCATCCTAAAGATGTTCTGGAGAGGATGTGTGTGCCGGACTTGACTACGGAACAGCTCACCTGCCATCTAAAGGTATCCAAGTATGAAAAAAGTAGATGAGATATCCTAATTTATGATTCGAAGTTTTGTTGAATTTTTATCATTTTCCTGACCTTATGCAGAACTATCAATCACAAACACAACAAGCTTCAAATGTTCAGCCAGCTACTACAATGAACTTCAACGAGGAACGTCATTCCAATGTGTTGGATTCAGGGGACTTGTCTGCAAATTTCAATGAATTATTTCAAGGAGCAGACATACATCAGCCATCTGAAGTTCCTTTTGTAGCTTCACCGAGTTCAAATGATGATTCCTTAAACAGGTGGGATGAGTGGTTTAATGAACTTCTAGAACTTGATGATTTCGAGCTGAAATTATGTTAGAAAATAAGAGTTGTTAGATCTTACAACTGGCTAGATTACATTCCTAATATACATTAATGCACTTCTGGAGAAATTTGGCACTTTTATATGTGAAGATAGAATGTAATTGGAAAAGATGTTTGATAGTTTTTATTGATCGATCGTGATTGGCCTCTGTAGAGCTCAAACAATCTTTATCTTTTTTTCTTTTTTTTTTTGCATATGTAAGGATCAACGATATATTTTCTTGTCATTTTGTGTGTTTGCTTTATCATATGACATGGAAGAGCTAGTCGTCGTTGGGGATAACAGAATAACTGCTCTATGTTCTCAACTTCCAACTGCCTACTTCAGCATACTTGAAATATTGTATGTATCGAATTGTGGAAGAGCTGAAGCTTCAAATGCTGTTAGAGCTGGGGGATTCGTTTCTCGCCAAGTGTTCTCTTGAATTTCCATTTCTAATAGTAGTGTGGATTCATGAATGCCCTAAAATGAAGACGTTTGTCCAACAGGGAATATCTATGAGTACACCGATTCTCAAAAGTGTGTTCAATGATGATGAGGTAAAAGTAGTTTATTCAGTACTCCATAGTTTCGGTCACAATTTTTATTATTGATCAGTTACGAAATTTCAGTAACTATGACTAAATTTCTATTTAATTTCAAATAATGATGTTAGTTTATCTATCAATTTCTAGGTTTACGATTCGCTCGACAAACATATAGAGTTTGGTGTCAATTACCCCGCACCCCAAAATGGAGCATTAAAAATAGAGAATAAAATAAGAAAAATTTAAGAGAACTACTTTGAAACAGATGTTTCTCATACTTATGCACACTTAGGACTGTTAACTAAGAGTAAATTGAACTCCCCTGTAGACGGAAGCATCATAACATGTCAATGCAAACAGGCTAATAAGTTAACCGAAAACGAAGATATAGAATTTATAGTTGATTTCATTCCCATTTTCTGTATTGAAGTTTGTGAACTCAAATCAACATTTGCTCTTTCACAATCAACGGTTGGAATCATCTCGGAGTGAAGACAAAGCAGTGTGAATTGCTATGTTGCTTGAATCCTCCAGTGTTAAACTTTTTTATAGGATCAGATATCTGTGCTGATGGAGGTAATAAGTAAAGGCGGATTTAATAGCTAAATCAGCCCTCTGCTCCTAAATTCTTCTTTCATTGTATTTAATAGCTAATATGTAGGAGATGCGTCATCCATATTTAATCGAAGCCTATACATAGCATGATAGCATCCACGTTGGCGTAATTC
Source organism: Solanum lignicaule (assembly GCA_029582545.1). NCBI lineage: Eukaryota > Viridiplantae > Streptophyta > Magnoliopsida > Solanales > Solanaceae > Solanum > Solanum lignicaule. The sequence continues at coordinate 2,208 of JAJOOF010003606.1, forward strand.
CACTAATATTGATGGGTTTCAATGGAAAATCAAGAAAATGTTCGCGTTGTATAAAAACTCCATTGGAGGCTCATTAATAAAACAAACAATTCCATTCTACTTCTGTGCAACTACATGGTAGCAGCGCCAAAATATGCTAACGATTACGCCATCCAAGATCCAATTAATTTTTTTCTGTGCACAAATGGCCCCTTCCACGCCTTCATTGTTAATGCCAACGCAACCCATGTCCTCAAACAGCTAATTAAAGGACCATTGCCATGCTGCTTCATAGTCATGACCTCTATCGTAATCTTGACAGCACCAAATTGTCCCTCCTGAAACTGTCACCACTAATGGACTTGAGACGTCCAACCCCAAGTACAAAGATTGGTTTCGTTAGGATAAACTAATCCAAATTTCTCTCATGGCCTTTGTTGATGCCACAATTGCATCCATTGTAGCTTCTGCGCTCATCTCTAAAGTTGTGTGGGATCAACTTCACACTTCATTTGTGAACAAATCGTGAACCCACATCTTCAGCCTTTGTACCATCTCAGTCGAGTCAACAAAGACCACAAATCAATTGTTGATTATATGCGAGAGATTCACTCTCTCTCCGATGAACTCGACACAGCAGGTTCACCCATCAATAATGAATAACTCGTGGTGAAAATATTGAGTGGACTCGAGCCAGAGTTCCGTGAGATCTCAGCGGTCATACGGGCACAAGATTCTCCAATAAGCTATGAGCAAGTTTTTTGATAAGCTTATTGTTCATTAACTATTCATCAAACATGAGGACCTCAAGAAGAACAATGGACACCCACCCAACAACAATAATTGGTGTCCCCAAGGCAACACTTTCCAGTATCTGGTGGATACTTCCCAGTGATGCAACTTCCCACACCAATCTTCACAAGCTCGTTATCAACTTTGTGATAAATTTGGGCATACAACAAGTGTTTGCCTCTCCCGATCTCATAACCATTTTGAAGCAAAAGCAAATTTTGTTGTACAAACAACGCCGAATAACCCCTGGATTCTCAATTCAGGTGCGTCTCACCATATTACCTCTGATACCAACTCCCTCCACAATGTTTAGGACTTTAAAGGGATCGAGGAAGTGACAATGGGTAATGGTAATGTGATTCCATTTACTCACACTAGTCCTATTTATATTAATGCATTAAATATTGCCTTCAAACTCTCTAATATTTGTGCGGTCCGCTATCAAACACAAGTTTATTTCAATGCATCAGTTTTGCAAAGACAATCTAATTTCAATAGAATTTTTTCTTTTAAATTTCTTATGAAGGATCTGGCTACTGGAACACCTCTATTGTGGCCCGAATAAACTAGGAGTCTATGTATGGCCGTCACTATCTCGACCAAACATCAACTTCGCCATTGTTGGACATTCCTTACATTTGTGGCATCGAAGATTGGGCCACTCATATTCTCGATTTTAATTTTTCATTTTAAGTAATTCATGTCTTTTGTATTCTTCCAATGACAAGTTTACTTTTTGTAATTCTTGTTGTTGAAATGAAGCGCACAGATTTCCATCTTCTCCAAATACTTTGTCTACCAAATTGCCATGAGCAATAATTTACAGTGATTTGTGGGGCCCATCGTCGGTTCCTTCTATTGATAAAAAGAGATACTATTGTCTCTTTGTTGATCAGTACACCAAATACATTTGATTGTACACGATGAAAAACAAAACAGATTGTGCTAACGTAACTCCTAGTAAATAGGAACAAATAAACTTACGTGACCTAACTGAATAATAAACTTAACAAACTTAAAGTCTAAATTAACTCAAGATGACTTATCCTTATATACAACAGTGGTACGTCCTCTATTAGAAAGAAATGTCCAAATGCAAGCCCAAATAAAAAAGATTGGGGTCACATGAAGCCGAAAGGGGACCAGCCCATAATGCTTAATGTTCAAAGCCAAACTTTTTTTTTTTATCCAAATTAAATTCCATTTCTTCATCAAAGTACAAAGGAGGGGGGGTGAGACCTTACCTCCGAGAGAACACCAAAAAAAATACATAATCTTCTTAAGTAGAATCCTAGAAGGATGTCAAAAAAAAACGCATCTAATGTACCACTTCTTAAAAACGATATGACTTAAAAGTCTAAAAAACTTCTTACTATAAAAATAGCATTTATCTTCTTGATCCTGCCTAACTTAGTTAGCAGAACCCTCACCTAATATGGTACCCTTAAGTCTAAGGTGGGTCAAATATCCAAGAAGATTGTTTGACCACTCTAGTTCTGAAGGAAGGAACATTCAACTTGTCCATTTCCAGATCTCCCCTAGCTTCCTTAGGAAGGCGATTTTCTTGAAGATAAATCGTATTCCGGAGGAGAGTAGTCGCATACTTTGCAAGCTTATCTGCAACGGTATTGCCTTCTCTATAGCAGTGAGATATTTCAATTTGTCTTTCTCTAACTCTGTCTCTAATTTCTTCAATAATGGAAGTTAGCTTGCAGTGAGTGCTACAAATGCCTTGGATCATATGGACAATTATCATGGAGTCCAATTCTACTTTGAAGTTGTACATCCCTTGCCCACAACACCATTGAATCCCATCAAGCACAGTTCTGGCTTCACTGAAGTTGTTAGTTGAGAATTGAAGTGGGTTGGCAAAGGCCATAATCGTATCTCCATTTCTTTTTCTAACAATTCCTCCTGCCCCAGCCTTGCCTATGCTTTTCTTATAGCTTCCATCAGTGTTGAGAATGATATGGTAATCACAACTATTCCATTTCACGGGCCCGACTAATAATTCTAGGTCTATAAGACATAGCAATATTGCGGACAGTAAACCCATTCCAGTGATCTTCCATTCTACTGAACTTCTTGGCTATAACAATCTTGGTCTGGAACAAAATAAGATGAATAATTCTAGCCTTAGATATTGTTTTATTCCCATACTTTTTTGAACATCTTGTTTTCTACAATGCCCAACACACTATACTAGGGCCTAGGGGTGATTCTAGTAAGCATTCCTTGCACTGCATTGTTTGCTTTGGTATTCCACCAATAGACATCTATATGAATGATGATATTGTTACTAGAATCAATTCCAAGTGGCCTTGAAATCTAGCTACATATGCATTTAGCTATCTCTCTTGCAGCAAATAAGTGATTATATGTCTCCCTGATGGGTGCCCTGCAACAAACACAATCAACATTAATGCTATTTCCAAACTTTGCCGGAGAGTTCCCAAGTGGGAGTTTCCTATTAAAAATTCTCCAAATAAGAAAAGAAATTTTAAAAGGAACAAATTTATTCCAAATGAACTCATAGTGATTAAAGATTTCTTCCTTTTGTCGAAGCTCCTGGAAAGCCGATACTAAGGTGAATTTGCCACTGGGATGAAGCTTCCATATAGGTTTATCCTTGTTCTCTCCAAAATTTGTATACACAGATCTGATCTCTTCCACTAGGTGTTTAGGAATTACTTCTTCAAGGGCTTCAAAATCCCACCGGTTATTTTCCCAGAACTCTTTCACTTTTGTGTTCTTTGGCTTTGAGGATTGCACAAGTTGTAGGTAAATAGGTCCACTTGATAACCATTGATCCCACCAAAACATAATATTCCCTTCCCCAATCTTCCAAAATATGTGTTGTTCCATAATACTTCTCTAGTATTAAGTAAATTTCTCCAAATAGAAGAATCTTTAGGGGAATCTTGACTTTGGAGATGGGATTGGATCTTGGGCAATACTTTGCATCAAGAAATTTTGATAGTAGGGATTTATCACTCCTATATCTCCACCATCTCTTGGCGCCAAAAGCATCACTGATATCGTGCAATTTCCTAAACCCCAACCCTCCTTCGTCAAATGGAAAACACATGTTTTCCCACGAGCTCCAATGGTATTTGTTTTTACCCTCCTTGGTACCCCAAAAGAAATTCGCAAAGTACATTTCCATTTGGTCCATGATAGTTTTGGGAGGGTCTAGGACTGCCATAGTATACAAAGATTGGGACTGAAGAATATGCTTGATAAGTATAGCCCTGCCCCCTGCAGATAAAATTCCCCCTTGCCACTCTCCTGCTTTTTCCAAAACTTTAGTAGCCATGTCAGCAAAATAAGATACCTTTTTTCTTCCTATATACACTGGGCAACCCAAGTATGTGAAAGAAAATTCAGCATCTTTGAAACTTGACCATTTTCTAAGTCTTCTCTTAGATCTCCTGTCCGAGCATCCATAAGTGTAGAAGTTAGTCTTGTCTCTATTGATCAGTTGTCTAGATGCTAATTAATAGTTGTTAAGCTCATTCATAACCATTTTAACAGATCGTTTATCCCCAGAGGTAAACAATATCAAATCGTCAGCATAACATAAGTGATTAATCTGTGGACCTTTGTTGTTCATCGAGAAAACCTTGTAATTAGGGCTATTGTTGATGCTGGTAAGGTTTCTAGAAAGCACCTCCTCTGCGATAATGAATAAAGCCGGGGATAAGGGATCCCCCTGCTTTACCCCTCTTGACGAACCAAAGAAACCAAATCTAGTACCATTGATGATCACAGAATACCAGTTGTTGGAGATGATATTGAAAATGATATCAATCACCTTGTCAGAAAATCCAAATTTTCTCATAGCATCCATTAGGAAAGACCAGGACAATCTATCATAAGCTTTGGACATATCGAGCTTTATGACAAGATTTCCTGAATCATCATGATGTTTAATACGATGGATCAATTCTTGAGCCAGAACAACATTTTCTGTAATGAGTCTACCTTTAACAAAACCTGCTTGATTCTCTGAGATGATCCTCGGTAGAAGTACAGCAATTCTTTTGGCCAATATTTTGGATATGATCTTGTTGGTAACATTGGCCAAACTAATAGGTTTAAATTGAGTAAAAAACCTACTCAACTCTACCCCATTGCAAAAAGAGTGGACATAATTGCAGACATCTAACTTTATGATCTCCCAAGCATTTTGGAAGAAGCGGCCATTATAGCCATCAGGACCTGCCGCACTGTCTGAATTAATATATTGAGATGTTTAGAATCTTCATGTTGTCTTCTTCTGTAGGGATGTTTAGAATCTTCATGTTGTCTTCTTCTGTAGGGATGTTTGGAATCTTCATGTTGTCTTCTGTGGTGATAGTTGCCTCCACATATCTGAAAATGTTATCACGATCTTGGGTATCTTCCTCAGTGAAAATATCTGAGAAATGTTCAATAGCAACCTCGGATATTTCAACTTTGCCTTCGATCCATTGACCCTGATTAATTTTAATCCTGAAAATTTGGGTACTTCTTCTCTTCTGTCTTATCACACTGTGGAAATATTTTGAATTAGAATCACCCTTCTCTGCCCATTTCATCCTAGCTCTTTGTTTTAGGATAGATTCTTCCTTCTTGAGCCACTGAATATACGTACTCAGCTTGGGCCTTGTGCATATTTTCCCTATTGCTGTCTGAGTCATTCTGGTTAAAAAGATCTTCCATATCCTTGGTGTATTGTTCCATCTGTTGCACTTTGTCAAAAACATTTCCAATGATGTTTTTTGACCAAAAGCTCAATTTCCTGGAAAGAGCTTTCAGTTTCTGTTGTAACACCCACTGTGCATTACCAAACACTTCTGTTCCAGACTTCCTTTACAATGTCCTTGTAATCAGATTGATGGATCCAAAAGTTCAGGAATTTAAAATATTTGATTATATCTTGATTGTTGTTCTAATTCCTCATGACAATCACCATGTGATATGAACCCATCCTAGACTTATGATCAATCCTGATATTCTGAAAGGTGTCCAACCAACTCTCATTAACCAAGACCCTATCTAGTATCTTACTAATTCTCTTCCTTCTTCTCCTTCCATTACACCATGTAAAAGGGTTTCCTCTCCTCTAGACAATTAAGAAAGTCTAGACTTTTACTCAGTGTATATGGTTTTCCTCCTTTTTTTCCTTCCGGAGTTAGGATAACATTAAAATCTCCTAGCACTGACCAAGGGCCACTAACAATGTCCTCCAAGCTTCTCCACAACTTCTTTCTCCTTGTGGGAGTCGATTTGGCATAAACTGTAGTAATCCAGAAGTAATTAGCCTCCCCTAACTTCCTGCACTTCATGGTAATCTGTTGTTTCTTGTTGGAAATGACTTCACATTCATAGGTATTTTCCCAGAAAAGCCATATTTTTCCATTGCTATTGTGAATAGCATAATCCATTTCAAGAATAATTCGAAAAATCTTCTAGTTGACCACTTTCAAGAAATGGCTCTTGAATGGCCACAATCTCGATATTGTGATTGATAATTTAGAATTTCCTAGTTAAAAAATTTTCAAGTTATTATTTCGAGAAAAGTAGAATTTGAATTTCATTATGTTAGGGATAGGTTTTCCCTATAGATAGGGGTGAATTTTGTTATTTTTTTATCAAACATGATTGCTATTATTCTCTTCTTTACACCTTTGTGTGTGGTGACTATAAATTTATCTTACAACCTTATAAGGAAAAAGACGAACTTTTTAGAATGGACTAAAAAAAAAAGTAAAATAAACAAATTGAAATGGAGGGAGTAATGACGAGAAGGAGTTGCTCGGATGGTAAGCACCTCTCACTTCCAACCCGAAGGTTGCGAGTTTGAGTCACCAAGGGAGCAAAAGGGGTGGGAGCTCCTAGGGAGGGTTAAAAAATAAAAAATGAAGGGAGTAATTAATATCATATGTATCGCGTAAATTAAACAAGATCAAGATTAAAATATTTTGAACACAAATTGGTAGATTATCAACATCTTGCTTAATTACACCTCCCTAAAATATTGACTACACTAGACACTAGTTATTGACTTGCTAAAAAGGTAGATTTTTTAAATCTGATATTTCCCATCTCTATTAACTAATTGTCCAAATTTTATCCTTCATTTAGTATAAGATGGTAGAAAAAAAAAAGAAACTACAGAAAGAGAACAAAAATTCAAAATTCACTTCTTCTTTTTTCTCTCATAATCTTCATAGGCTAAAAGATGGGTTGTGAGATAACTGGTAATGTAAATGTTCCTTCAGCTTACATTGGCCTCAGAATTCTCTTGGTTGATCATGATACAACTTCTTTATCAAATATAACAACAATTCTTGAAGAACATTCTTTTAAAGGTATGACAATATTATATCTCTGTTAGTTTTCTCTTATATGTGTTGGAGCTTTTTCCCCCTAATTTTTGTTGGATCCTCCACATAAAATTTGTACTTATATTCTATAGTTAAAGAAGTGAATTTCCGTAAAATTGATGATTGATGTTTTTTTTTACATAAATGAAACATAAAATTTGAATTTGAATTTTTTTGGAGTAATTTCAGGTTGAAATTTGAAGAAGAAAAAGAGTGTATTTTATTGGCAAAAAAATATTTGATGCACATGCCTAAAACTTCTAGTCAATTTTAACATGTGTTTCAATCATGTATGACTTAGCGTAGGTATAGATGAATAAATTACACTAGTGCTAAATGAATTTGTTGATGTTTCAATAAATTATGGTTGAAATTTGTCATTTATGATTCTCGAGAACATAACAAATGGGTGTAACATAGTTAAATTATCAACCTAATGGATGTTTGAGAACATTAGCTTTTTCTAAATATTTAATCTGAACTGTCTAACATAAACACTTTATCATTTGTTTAAATGCTCAATCGGAGCATGTTGTAGTTAAAATATCGAAAGAAAATTTATTATAAAGTGTAAAAGGTTATTGATATATTCAACCTTATGAAAAATATATTCACTTAATCGTCAATTTTTTATGAACATGCTAATTGAGTTGTATTTTAAATGGAAAAAAATCAATTGGATTCTTAGGCAACAAGATTAAATCAATTAACTTATCAAAGACTTGAATGATTTAGTCACTTAGTATCAGTCAAATATTCATGTCTATACTTCTAATGTATTATTATTAGTCAGGTCATACTACCTGTATCCGTGTAATAACATAAAGGAAAGGGAAGGTATACCACAAATTACTATGAAAATATCCCTCAATCAATAAAACTTTTTTGTGATATTTTCTGAGTTTGATTTTTGTTTATATAGTAACTGCAATCGAACAAGCAACTATAGCTCTATCCATTCTCCGGGAACAGATCGACCAATTTGACTTGGTCATGGTGGATGTCAACATGCCTGAAATGAACTACCTTGAGTTCATCAAGTCCGCTCAACTCATCAAAAACAAACCTATCATTTGTAAGACCATTTTATCAAAATCTTAATTATTTTATGTGGTTTAATTAGTGTTTACTATTCAATAATTCAAAAGTGTATGTAAACGTGTTAATATCACACATCCTTACTGAACTTTATCTACTTTAATAATAATGTCAAAAAATTGACTTCTAAACACACTAATGTTACTTGTAGTTTCTCTATATGTTTTTTTTGGTCAAATTCTATATTTATATATGTTCCTTACAAACGTGGTGTATATATTTATGAACATCTAAAATCTCTCGATAATTCTGGATACCTCATTTAATGTTTTGTTCTGATTTTTCATTTTTGGTTTAGTGATGTCTCCAGAGGTGACGATAGAAATGGTAAAAGAAGCAACAACACAAGGGGCATGCTTAATTTTTCAGAAATCGTCCATTTCATCAATGAAACTCAAGGATGTATGGAAGCATGTGAAGAACTACAATAACAAGGCAAATGAAATATCACAACACTACAAGGCTAATCAAGTTTATGTAATGGACAACACATCTTGTCCTAAGAAAGTGCAAGATAGAAAGGGAAAAAGCATAGCGAATTGCTCTGAGCCTTATCAAGATCAAGCAGTAGGTTCTTTAATAGAAAAAGACGAGGCAAAAAGGTCTAAGAGAATGAGAAGTACTAGTGAGGAGGCACAAGATAAAAGTAGCGGTACTTTAGAAAAAGAGGAGGATCATTCTTTGCTTTCGAAAATAACTACTGTAAGACCACAAAAGAAAAGACGACACCTGCAATGGACAACAAATCTTGATAAGAAATTAGATGAGGCTGTTCGCGAGTTAGGAGAAAAAGGTAAGTATTTGAAGACTTAGTTTTTATCCCAACAGAGATAAGTAGAAAAAAACAAGAACATTGGTTAAGAAAAATCTTAAGTAGACATTTTTTGAATGTTCACAATTTACTATTGAATTCTCATTATATGTCTTACCATGTCGATTTAGCCCATCCTAGAGATGTTCTGGAGAAGATGTGTGTGCCGGACTTGACCGCGAAACAGCTCACCGACCATCTAAAGGTATTAAGTATGAAAAAAGTAGATGAGATAGCCTAGTTTATGACATTTATGATTCGAGGTTTTGTTGAATTTTACTAATATTTTTCATCTTTTATGACCTTATGCAGGAATACCGATCCCAACAACAAGCTCCAAATATTCAACCTGCTACTACAATGATCTTCAACGAGGAACAACATTCCAATGTGTTGTATTCAAGGGACTTCTCTGAATTATTTCAAGGTGCAGACATACCTCAACCATCTGAAGTTCCTTTTGTAGCTTCACCGAGTTCAAATGATGATTCCTTTAACAGGTGGGATGAGTGGTTTAATGAACTTCTAGAACTTGATGATTTCGAGCTGAAATTATGCTAGAAAATCAGAGTTGTTAGATCTTACAACTGGCTAGATTACATTCCTAATATACATTAATGCACTTCTGGAGAAATTTGGCACTTTTTTATGTGACGATAGAATGTAATTGGAAAAGATGTTTGATAGTTTTTATTGATCTATCGTTATTGGCCTCTGTAGAACTCAAACAATCTTTATCCTTTTCTTTTTTTTTACATATATATATTTTCTTGTCATTTTGTGTGTTTGCTTTATCATAAGACATGGAAGAGCTAGTCGTCGTTGGGGCTAACAGCATAACTGCTCTATGCTCTCAACTTCCAACTGCCTACTTCAGCAAACTTATAATATTGTATGTATCGAATTGTGGAAGAGCTGAAGCTTCAAATGCTATTAAAGCTGGCAGATTTGTTTCTCGCCAAGCGTGCTCTTGAATTTCCATTTCTAAGAGTAGTGTGGATTCATGAATGCCCTGAAATGAAGACGCTTGTCCAACATGGAATATCTATGAGTACACCGATTCTCAAAAGTATGAACAATGATGATGAGGTAAAAGTAGTTTATTCAGTACTCTATAGTTTCAGTCACAATTTTTATAATCCAGTTATGAAATTTCAGTAACTATGACTAAATTTCTATTTAATTTCAAATAATGATGTTAGTTTATCTATCAATTTCTAGTTTTACGATTCGCTCGATAAATATATAGAGTTTGGTGTCAATTACCCCGCACCCCAAAATGGAGCATTAAAAATAGAGAATAAAATAAGAAAAATTTAAGAGAACTACTTTGAAACAGAAGTTTCTCATACTTATGCACACTTAGGACTGTTAACTAAGAGTAAATTGAACTCCCTTGTAGACGAAAGCTTCATAACATGTCAACGCAAACTGGCGAATAAGCTAACCGAGAACGAAGATATAGAATTTATTGTTGATTTCATTCCCATTTTCTGTATTGAAGTTTGTGAACACAAATCAACATTTGCTCTTTCACTAGCAACAATTGGAATCATCTCGTAAGAAGACAGAGTAGTGTGAATTGCTATGTTGCTCGAATCCTCCAATAGTGAAACTTTTTTAGAGGATCAGATATGAATGCTGCATTTTGAAGGATTCAAGAAACATAGGTAAATTGTGAGGTTCGGATAGATAAAGTAAGTCTTCTATTATATACTAAAATTTGTATGCAACACCTACTTGATACTCTCCAAAAAATTAATGACAACACCACGAGATAGGAATATTGTTTAATATAGCATGTTAGAAGAAACCGTTGAGGACAATAACCACATATTTAGAGGTTCAATAATGAATGAAAAGTTTACTGAGTAGGGAACAATGTGAAGGTGAATGGAAATTCTGAAGCTACTGATGGCGACAAATCTGAAGCTAATGATGGTGATGAATCTGAAGCTAGTGTTAACAATGAAGCTGAAGCTAGAGATGGCAGAAGCTAGGGTCTATGATTCCGAAGCTAGGAAGGTAATTAATAAGTACTCGATGAAAGTGCAAGTTCGCTCGAACATCACCTGATATCTGTGCTGATGGAGGTAACAAGTAGAGGCGGATTTAATAGCTAAATCAGCCCTCTGCTCCTAAATTCTTCTTTCATTGTATTTAATAGCTAGTATGTAGCTTTCTTTTCTCATTACATATTGCATTCTAAGTCATTTTGAAAGATTTCAATGAACACCTTATAGGAGACGCACGTTCATCCATATTTAATCAAAGGAATAATACTTAAATGTGATCTTTAACTTGGCCTCATTTCACATTTATGCCCTTCAACTTTGGGTATGCACAAGTAGACATTTAAACTTGTATAAACTTGAACAAGTAGACACATGAGTTGTCACGCCCCGAGCCTACACCCTGGGCGGGACTGGCACTCGAAGACCATTGTTGGCCTCAAGCGAACCCTTGGCCTGGCTTACTTAACTCAGCGGAATTCTTAAACATAAGAAAATATAACTCATGCATACTTAAGAAATAATAGTTTAGCCAAAATGGCAACTCAGTCTTTAAACAACATCTGAATGATAATGTAAAGACAACTGAACTACTAACTATCTATGAAGCCTCTAAACAACTGGGATGGATGTTGGGACAAACCCCACAACATCCTAATAAACTAAACTAGAAAGTGAATAAAAGGGGTCCTCCGGAATACAAGGAGGCTCACCAACAGACTCTGAATGCTCAAGTTGGATCAACGAGGCGCTAGATGCTGATCCTGGTTACTTGTGTCTGCATCATAAGACGATGCAGGCTAACTGGCATCAGTACATTGAATGTATGAGTATGCGAGTTGGAATGCTAAACAACAACTTAAGCTTGAAAAGAGTAAAAAGGAACACTAACCTTGGCTCTGTACAACTCATGAATAACTGAACTCAATATAAAGCAATAAGACACATGCAATATATATAAAGCTTGTAAAACAGTGTAAACAACTTAGTTCGTTAAAGATAAAGCGACAACAAACTCAACTTTACTTATATATAAAAGTAATATAACTTTCGTGGGAAATTCTCTAACCGACAACCACCACTATGAGCCTAAGTGGTGATACATCGTCTTTCCCACGCTGCCAGAACTGTCCTATACTTTGCCATTATATAGAACGCTTAACTTAGTGGATCCACTAGTCTATGCTAAAAGCATCTTAAGAAGTCATTTAAAAAGTGTGATCATTGACTACCCATGATGACTACATGGTTTATGGAGACTTAAGTTAATATGAACTCTCATCCCTATATCGGTGCTCAATACTACTCCTAAAATATACTTAGCTCATATGTTTGTTAAAAACAAAATTCTTTCTTTGAGTTGAGATAATTACTCAAAACTTTGCTTAAAAGCTCTCTTGGAATCGATGTTCCCTTTTCTTGCTCAAATGTGAAAACATTTATAAACTCTTTGGGAATACTTAGTTCCCTTATAGCTTTTTGAGAAATGGACTCAACTCTTTACTCTTTGCTTAACTTGAAACTTGAGTTTTAAAACGTTTGTTAAAGACTCTTGAAAACTTTAAGAAACTTTGCTTTAACTTGCTTCTTAACTTTTAGACTTGACTCTTAACTTCTTTGACTTTGATACTAACTTTCCTTGAATTGGATTATGGATTCAAGGTTCATTTGCAGAGTAAATGGGCTTCTAAATGCGGTATTTCATTAGTTACTTTTTTAGGGCCTTGACTTGTCACATGAGTATGAATTTCATATTTCCGTATGTGAAAAGAAGTATAAATCTTCATATACCAAACGCTTGCTAATAAGTACTTCATCTTCAAAATTGTAACCCTCCCACGGCATATAAGCTACTAATACGGTTTTCCCCAAAGCAAGTTCGCCACCAACCGCAGCAGCACCATCCGCTAAAATTTGTCCCTTAAAGATCTCATGTTTATGGATGATTTCATGATGTTTAGATGTACCTTAGAGTGTTGGAATCAACTAGGAAACATAGGTACATCACTTAGGAACTAGTACAAAAAGGTGGGGGAAGAATGGGGAGAACTGGCGTCCCTGGCGCTCTGAGAGGCGCGGGGCGCCAGCCCTCAAACTTCAGAGGAGTTGGGGAGCGCTGGATGGTGCGTCTCCCCAGAGGGTGAACTTCAGAGCCCCTTTTTTTGGGGGGGGGGGTTGGCGCGACGCCCCACCCCTTTCCCCAGGTTTTTGAATATTTTTCTTCTCCGTTTTTCATCTCTAAACCCTCCTAACATCCATGGTTCTTTCCCCAAACACTTAGGATCATTAGTACCCTTAATACCCAATGGATTTAACTTGATAAATAACCCGGAACCACGAATCAAATCAACACTAGGCATTCAACAATCAACCAACAAGAATCTAACAATGTTCTTCAAGAACTTCACTTTCTTAACATTCAAACAACTCCAAATTTGCTGAATTGAAACAAGTTGGTGTGTGGGTGAACTAACCCATCACTAAAATATCTCACATACCTTAATAGGGATCACCCCCGATGAATTCCACTCCAAACGCTTGACGTTCTTGGTGAAATCTTGGGTTTTCTCTCTTTCTTTCTTCTTTTCTCTCTTCTCCTTGTCCTAAGCGTGAATTTAATTTCTCTAATCAAACAAAAATAAGTTTTTACCTCAATAAATACCTAAAAACGAATTAGGAAATAAATTAGAGAAAAGACTACTTTGCCCTTCCTTGATTCCGAATTAGGACTTTCCTCAATCCAACATTCCAACTTCCGAAAGGCATATCTCACTCATATGATGTCAAAATCGCGCAAACTTGGAGGCGTTGGAAAGATCTATCCAAGGGATTTCCAACCATATCAAGAGCTTCTCCTAACTCATCCTGATATAGGAGTTATGGCCGTTTGAAAATGGCCAAACTCACTTTCTTAACTTAGACAAAATTTCCAGATTTCCTTATTCTTTCCAAAAATCAATATTTTCATATTTTAAACTCTTTATAGTCGTTTCTAGGTGCGAGATGTTACAATATCTCCCCCTTGGGAACATTCTTCCTCGAATGAGCTTTATTTCACTAAGTTAAGGGTGGTAACATCTAGTTCAAACACCCAACAAGTAAATACAACAATAAACATGCTCATTCATAATTCAAAGAGTACTAAGAAGAGAATTAGTACCTTGATCTGTCCGGATTCAAAGAGATGTGGATATCTCTTCTTCATATCTTCTTCAGCTTCCCAAGTAGCTTCCTCAACAAATTGGTTCCTCCAAAGGACTTTGACTGAAGCTACTTCTTTGGTCCTCAACTTGCGAACTTGGTGATCTAAAATCTGAACCGAAATCTCCTCATATGATAAGTTATCCTTAATCCCAACATTTTCAGTTGGTATAATCAATGAAGGATCTCCCATGCACTTCTTCAACATGGAGATGTGAAACACCGGATGAACTGCTGCTAACTCTTGAGATAGCTCCAACTCATAAGCTATATTACCAATCCTCTTGACTATGCGATAAGGTCCAATATACCGGGGACTAAGTTTCCCCTTACCAAACCTCATGACACCCTTCATGGCTGAAACCTTCAAATAAACCCAATCATCTACTTCGAACTCTAATGGCCTTCTCCTAACATCTGTGTAGGATTTTTGACGACTCTGCGCCATTTTTAACCTCTCCTGAATAACCTTCACCTTTTCCATGGCTTGGTGAACTAAATATGGTCCTATCAACCCTGCTTCACCAACTTTAAACCATCCAATAGGAGATCTGCATCTTCTCCCATAAAGAGCTTCATATGGAGCCATTTGGATGCTAGAGTGGTAACTGTTGTTGTAAGCAAACTCAATGAGAGGTAGGTGATCATCCCAATTTCCTTTGAAATCAATCACACAAGCCCTCAACATATCTTCTAAAGTTTGAATGGTGCGCTCTGCTTTCCCATCTGTTTGAGGATGAAAAGCAGTACTCAAGTTCACCTTTGAACCTAAGCCTTTCTGAAAAGATTTCCAGAACTATGTAGTAAATTGTGCACCTCTATCTGAAATAATGGAGACTGGACTCCATGAAGTCTTACCACCTTCTGAATATATAACCTGGCATAATCCTCTGTTGAATGGGTAGTCGTTACCGACATAAAGTGGGCTGATTTTGTCATTCTGTCGACAATAACCCAAATAAAATAATGTTGTCTGCGAGACCTTGGTATACCTGTGATGAAATCCATATTTATCATCTCCCACTTCCATTTCGGAAGTTCTATATTTTGAGCCAAACCATCGGGCCTTTGGTGCTCTACTTTCACTTGTTGGCAATTTGGATACTTAGCAACAAACTCTGCAATGCTCTTCTTCATGCCATTCCACCAATACATTTCTCTCAAATCGTGATACATCTTTGTGGAACCCGGATGAATGGAATATCTGGAGTTATGAGCTTCATCCATGATCCTCTCTTAGAGTCCATCCATCATAGGTACGCACAATCTACCTTGATATCTCAATACACCATCTCCCCCTTGTTCAAAAGCTAATACTCTTTGCTTATGAACATTTGCCTTTAAGTCTAGCAAAATGGGATCTTGGTCTTGCTTTTCTTTCACTTCTGACACTAGTGATAATTCAGCCCCATTTGTCACCACTATTCCTCCTTTTGTGGAATCCATCAGTCGGACTCCTAAGCGTGCAAGTCTATGCACATCATTTGCTAACTCTCTCTTTTCTTCATCAACATGGGCAGTACTACCCATAGACAACCTGCTCAAGGCATCAACAACAACATTAGCCTTACCTGGGTAATAGAGAATACTCATGTCATAATCCTTAAGTAATTCTAACCACCTCCTTTGTCTGAGATTAAGCTCTTTCTGGGTGAACACATATTGAAGACTCTTGTGATCAGTGAATACATAAACATGCACACCATACAAGTAATGACGCCATATGTTCAAAGCGAATACTACAGCAGCCAACTCTAAGTCATGGGTTGGGTAGTTCTTCTCATGAACTTTCAACTGTCTGGAAGCATAAGCTATAACTTTGTCATTCTGCATTAAGACACAACCCAGACCAACTCTATATGCATCACAATACACCACAAAACCCTGAGTACCTTCTGGTAATGTCAAAACTGGGGGAGTAGTTAACCTCTTTTTCAATTCCTAGAAGTTTTTCTCTCAAGCTTCAAACCATTGAAATTTCACTGTCTTTTGAGACAACTTGGTCAAAGGAGATGAAATAGACGAGAACCCTTCTACAAACCTTCTATAATAGCCAGCCAAACCCAAGAAACTCCTAATATCAGTTGGAGATGTGGGTCTAGGCTAATTCTGCACTGCCTCAATTTTCTGAGTATCCACTCTAATTCCATCACTGGAAACTATGTGGCCCAAGAACGCCACAGACTCAAGCCAAAACTCACACTTAGAGAAATTGGCATACAACTCCTTATCTTTCAAAGTCTGAAGAACTATTCTGAGATGGCTAGCATGATCCTTTTTCATTCCTTGAATAAATTAGGATGTCATCAATGAAGACGATAACAAACATATCTAAATAAGGTTTAAAGACTCTATTCATAAGGTCCATGAAACCTGCTAGTGCATTAATTAAACCGAACGACATCACCAAAAACTCATAATGACCATAACGGGTCCTGAATGTTGTCTTTGGAATGTCACATTCCCTTACTTTCAACTGATGGTAACCTGATCTGAGGTCTATCTTAGAAAAACAAGAAGCACCCTGAAGTTGATCGAAAAGATCATCAATTTTTGGAAGAGGATATTTGTTCTTGATGGTAACCTTGTTCAATTGGCGGTAATCTATACACATCCTAAGGGAACCATCTTTCTTTCTCACAAATAAGACCGGAGCGCCCCAATGTGAGACACTTGGTCGAATGAAACCTTTATCTAGGAGATCTTTCAACTGCTCTTTCAACTCTTTCAACTTTGTTGGTGCCATTCTATATAGCGGAATAGAAATAGGATGAGTATCTGGAATGATATCTATGCTGAAGTCTATTTCTCTCTCAGGAGGGACTCTAGGTAGATCATCAGGGAAGACTTCTAGAAACTCTCTTACTATAGGAACTTACTGAATGGGAGGTACCTCAACACTAGAGTCATTAATTCGGACTAAGTGATAGTTACAACCCTTCGAAACTAACTTTCTCACCTTAAGGTACGAAATGAAACGACCCTTAGGCATTGCTAAACTACTACTCCACTCTATAACTGGCACATTAGGAATCTGAAACTTGACAACTCGAGTTCTACAATCAATGGAGGCATAACAAGCATGAAGCCAATCCATACCTAGAATGACATCAAAAATCTACCATTTCTAGCTCAATTAAGTCAGCCATGGTGTATTTATGATTGATGGTAATGACACAATCACGATAAACCCGCTCAGCTAGAATAGACTCCCCAACAGGTGTAGAAACACAAAAGGGGTTCACAAAGTTTCTCAGGAAGAACATCAAACTTATTTGCAACATAAGGGGTCACAAAAGATAAACTTTCTCCTGGGTCTAGCAAAACATAAACATCAAAAGCAAAGACTTTGATCATACCAGTAACAACATCTGGAGAGTTCTCTTGCTCTTGACGACTGGTGATTGCATAGAGACAGTTTGTTCCTCCACCCGTACCTGAAGTAGTTCCTCTAGGTGCAGCTCTGTCTGGGGGAGCAACTGATGAAGATTGGGCCCTATTGCCCTTATTTCCACTACCTTGCATGTTCTTTGGGCACTCTTTCAAGAAGTGACCCTCTTGTCCACACTTGAAGCAACCTGTCTGGCCCTCACGACACTTACCTGGGTGGGTTCTACCACACTTAGCACATGAAGGATCCCAGTTACCTCATTGTGCCACACTACCTTGAGACTGTGCAGGTCTAGTTCTGAAGTTCTGCTAATTCTAGCCATTATACTCACCTCTGTTTCTGGGTGCAGGTGCACTAGCAGATGATAGAGCAGGCCCCTTTTGCCTTTGCTGAAAGGACGAACGGTTCACGTTACCTTTCTGCTGCCCGGACTCATTTCCTATCTTAGCTTTCTTGTTTTTGAACTCTTCCCTATCCCTCAGCTTCTCTTCCTCCACCTGCTGCACATAAACCATCAACCTTGATATGTCCATGTCCCCGATAAGCATTGCAGCCCTTTCTTCCTTACTCAACAGATGAGACAACCCAGCAACAAACAAGCTCATTCTACTCCTCATGTCTGCAACCATTTCCGGAGCATAACAGGATAGTTGGGTGAATTTCAACCCATATTCATGAACACTTATAGAATCCTGCTTAAGTATGAGGAACTCACGTACCTTGGCCTCTTTCAATTCTCAAGAAAATAAACGCCCCAAGAAAGCTTCCTCAAAACAGGTCCAACTCACAGGTTGTGCATCCTCAGCTCTACCTTATTTCCACTGATCAAACCATGTCCTAGCAACATTCTTTAGTTGATATGCAGCTAGCCCAACTCTTACAGTATCAGTAACATGCATTACATCGAACACATTCTTTAGTTCTTCAATGAAGTGCTCTGGATCATCTGCAGTGCTCGAACCAGTGAAACTTGGAGGGTTCATCCTCAAGAACTCATGAATCCTTGAACTGTCAGCATCTTCTTGTCGAGCTCCTCTTTGATGTCCGACCTGGTTAGTCACAGCTTGGCTCAACATCTGGCTAGCCTCACGGAACTCAGTATTAGTGACTTCTCTTTGCGGTTGCACTTCAGGTGCATTGGGTAACTCTTGTTCATCAACATTGCGTCTAGCAGAACGACCTCTGACTACTCTTCGTGAAGGCATGATTATCTGAAACACGCGCAAGCACGAATTAGAAGAAAAATTTATAGAGATTAACTCTATCGCACAAAATGAAGGAGAAAGAAGTGAGATGGTTCCTAAATGTCACAGCCTCCTAATTCTAGATGTGGCGCACTTCACACCGATAAATAGGACTCTACTGACACGTCTTCATAGACGCCCTGGGACTCTTGAACTCTATGCTCTGATACCAAGTTTCTCACTTCCCGAGCCTACACCCTGGGCGGGACTGGTACTCGAAGACCATTGCTAGCCTCAAGCAAACCCTTGGCCTGGCTTACTTAACTCAACGGAAGACTTAAACATAAGAAAATATAACTCATGCATACTTAAGAAATAATAGTTTAGCCAAAATGGCAACTCAGTCTTTAACAACATCTGAATGATAATGTAAAGACAAATGAACTACTAATTGTCTATGAAGCCTCTAAACAACTGGGATGGATGTTGGGACAAACCCCACAACATCCTAATGAACTAAACTAGAAAGCGAATAAAAGGGGTCCTCAGGAATGCAAGGAGGGATACCAACAGACTCTGAATGCTCAAGTTGGATCAACGAGGCGCTGGATGTTGATCCTGGTTACATGTGTCTGCTTCATAAGATGATGCAGGCCAACTGGCATCAGTACATTGAATGTACGAGTATGCGAGTTGGAATACTAAACAACAACTTAAGCTCAAAAAGAGTAAAAAGGAACACTAACCTTGGCTCTGTACAACTCATGACTAATTGAACTCAATATAAAGCAATAAGACACATGCAATATATATATACAAAGCTTGTAAAACAGTGTAAACAACTTAGTTCGTTAAAGATAAAGCGACAACAAACTCAACTTTACTTATATATAAAAGTATAATATAACTTTCGTGGGATATTCTCTAACCGACAACCACCACTATGAGCCTAAGTGGTGATACATCGTCTTTCCCACACTGTCAGAACTGTCATATACTTTGCCGTCATATAGAACGCTTAACTTAGTGGATCCACTAGTCTATGCTAAAAGCATCTTAAGGAGTCATCTAAAAAGTGTGATCATTTACTACCCATGATGGCTACATGGTTTACGGAGACTTGAGTTAATATGAACTCGCATCCCCATATTGGTGCTCAATACTACTCCCAAAATATACTTAGCTCATATGTTTGTTAAAAACAAAACTCTTTCTTTGAGTTGAGATAATTACTCAAAATTTAGCTTAAAAGCTCTCTTGGAATCGATGTTCCATTTTCTTGCTCAAAAGTGAAAACATTTATAAACTCTTCGGGATTACTTTATTCCCTTATAGCCTTTTGAGAAATGGACTCAACTCTTACTCTTTGCTTAACTTGAAACTTGAGCTTTAAAACGAAGCTAAAACGTTTGTTAAAGACTCTTGAAAACTTTAAGAAACTTTTCTTTGACGTGCTTCTTAACTTTTAGACTTGACTCTTAACTTCTTTGACTTTGATCCTAATTTTTCTTGAATTGGATTATGGATTCAAGGTTCATGATCTCATGTTTATGGATGATTTCATGATGTTTAGATGTACCTTAGAGTGTTAGAATCAACTAGGAAACATAGGTACATCACTTAGGAACTAGAACGAAAAGGTGGGGGAAGAATAGGGAGAACTGGCGTCCCTGGCGCTCTGAGAGGCGTAGGGCACCAGCCCTCAAACTTCAGAGGAGTTGCTGGCGCGTACTGGCTGGCGCGTCGCCTCAGAGGGTGAACTTCAGAGCCCCTTTTGGGGGGCGCTGGTTGGCGTGACGCCCCACCCCTTTCCCCAGGTTTTTGACGATTTTTCTTCTCTGTTTTACATCTCTAAACCCTCCTAACTTCCATGGTTCTTTCCCCCAAACACTTAGGATCATTAGTACCCTCAATACCCAATAGATTTAACTCGAAAAACAACCCGGAACCACGAATCAAATCAACACTAGGCATTCAACAATCAACCAACAAGAATCCAACAATGTTCTTCAAGAACTTCACTTTCTTAACATTCAAACAACTCCAAATTTGCTGAATTGAAACAAGTTGGTGTGTGGGTGAACTAACCCATCACTAAAAGATCTCACATACCTTAATAGGGATCACCCCCGACGAATTCCACTCCAAACGCTTGATGTTCTTGGTGAAATCTTGGGTTTTCTCTCTTTCTTTCTTCTTTTCTCTTTTCTCCAAGCCCTAAGCGTGAATTTAATTTTTCTACTCTGACAAAATAAGTTTTTACCCCAATAAATCCCTAAAAACGAATTAGGAAATAAATTAGAGAAAAGACTACTTTGCCCTTTCTTAATTCCGGATTAGGACTTTCCTTAATCCAACAGCCCAACTTTCGTAAGGCATATCTCACTCATATGATGTCGAATCGCGCAAACTTGGAGGCGTTGGAAAGATATCTTCAAGGGATTTCCAACCAATTTAAGATTTCCTTAGAGTTATGGCCGTTTGAAAATGGTCAAACTCACTTTTTTAACTTAGACAAAATTTCCAGATTTCCTTATTCTTTCCAAAAATCAATATTTCACATATTTTAAACTATTTATAGTCGTTTCTAGGTGCGAGATGTTACATGAGTCCTACGTGACACAATACACGTAGGACACCATGTAGGACAAAAAATGACATGTAGGATGCCAAGTAGGACATGTGTGTCTATTTGTTCATCTTTATACAAGTTTAAGTGTTTACTTGTGCACACCCAAAGTTGAAGGGCATAAATGTGATTTGAAGCCAAGTTAAAGGGCATATTTATATATTATGCCTTTAATCAAAGCCTATATATAGCATGATAGCATCCACGTTGGCGTACTTCCATTAACATTGATGGGTTTCAATGGAAAATCAAGAGAAAATGTTTGCGTTGTATAAAAACTCCATAGTAGGCTCATTAATAAAACAAATAATTCCATTATACTTCTGTGCAACTACATGGTATCAACACCAAAATACGCTAATGATTACGCCATCCAAGATCCAATTCATTTCTTTTATGTGCACAAATGGCCCTTTCCACCTTCGTTGTTAATGTCGACGCAACCCCTGTCCTCAAACACCTAATTAAATTCAACCCATCATCACAAAGGCACATTGTCATGCCGCTTCATGGTCATGACCTCTATCGTAATCTTGACAGCACCGAATTGTCCCCTCCTGAAACAGTCACCACTAATGAACTTGAGACATCCAACCCCAAGTACAAAGATTGGTTTCGTTAGGATAAACTAATCCAAATCGCTCTCATGACCTTTGTTGATGCCACAATTGCATCCATTGTAGCTTATGTGGTCATCTCTAAAGCTGTGTGGGATCAACTTCACATGTCCTTTGTAAATAAATCGCGAACCCACATCTTCAGCCTTCGTACCATCTCAGTCGAGTCAACAAAGACCACAAATCAATTATTGAATATATGCGAGAGATTCACTCTCTCTCCGATGAACTCGACACAGTAGGTTCACCCATCAATAATGAATAACTCGTGGTGAAAATATTGAGTGGAATCGAGCCAGAGTTCCGTGAGATCTAGGTCATACGGGGACGCGACTCTCCAATAAGCTATGAGCAACTTTTTGATAAGCTTATTGTTCATGAACTATTCATCAAACATGAGGACCTCAAGAAGAAAAATCGACGCCCACCCAATAACCATAATTGGTGTCCCCAAAATAGGCAGCATACTCAAGGCAAGACTTTTCAGTATCCGGTGGTTACTTCCCAGTGGTGCAACTTCCCACACCAATCTTCGCAAGTTCGTTGTCAACTTTGTGATAAATTTAGGCATACAACAAGTGTTTGCCTCTCCTGATCTCATAACCACTTTGAAGCAAAAGCATATTTTGTTGTACAAAAACGCCGAATGACCCCTAAATTCTCAATTCAAGTGCGTCTCACCATATTATCTCTGATACCAACTCCGTCCACAATGTTTAGGACTTTAAAGGGATCGAGGAAGTGACAATTGGTAATGGTAATGTGATTTCAATTACTCAAACTGGTACTATTTATTTTAATGCATCAAATATTGCGCGCCTTCAAACTCTCTAATATTTGTGCGCTCCCGCTATCAAACGCAAATTTATTTCAGTGCATCAGTTTTACACAGACAATCTAATCTCAATAGAATTTTTTCCTTTTAAATTTCTTATGAAGAATCTGACTACAGGAACACCTCTATTGCAACCCGAATAAACTAAGACTATGTATGGCTGTCACTATCTCGACCAAACATCAACTTCACCATCGTTGGAGATTCCTTACATATGTGGCTTCAAAGATTGGGCCACCCATATTTTTGAGTTTTATTTTTCATTTTAAGTAATTCATGTCTTTGGTATTAGGGCTAGGCATTTAGTAATTCGGTTCGGTTTCGGGTTTTTTTTTTTTGTTTTCAGTTCTTGTAATAGGTGTACCGAACACCAAACCAAAATAATTCAGTTCTGTTCGCTTTTTGTTATTTCGGTTAGGTTTTTTTTATTTCGGTTCGTTTTTGTTAGTTCGGTTTTTGTTATGGCTTGCTTAGTGGGCTTTTTAAAATTTTACCATTTTTTTGCTGCTGAATTACACTTCTCATCGGTTGTTGCTGAAGTGTGGGAGTTGCTGGTCGGCTGCTTCTGCTGCTGAAGTGCTTGTCGACCTGCTGCTTCTGTTGCTGGTAATCGCAGTGGTCAGCCGCTAGCCTGCTGATCGGCGCCGAAAAATGGAAAAATTGGAAAAGTATCGTGGGACTGGGAAGGTGCGGCGCAACAGTGAAAAATTTAAAATTTGAGAGAAAATCGATGAGAAGTCTTAACCTAACTAAATTTTGCCTATAATATTTATTAGGCAAAATGGTCTGGCGCACTCCTGTACTTGTATCAGTTTGTATTATGGACCCTTTTACTCAACACTTTACCAACTGAACCCTTACACTTAATAAAACACAATATATCAAACCCCTCTGACCATTGACCATGCTTATGTAACATTAATATGATTGAGTTGGCAAGAAAGTGAAACCAAACACCTATTAAGGCAAGTGAACATCATATTTAAATTTTAAAAATATTTAAATTAAAAGAATAAAATAATAAACTTAAAAAAGAAAAAAAAACCTTTTTCTTGGCCCAATGACCTACTTTTTTCAGCCATCTTTTTTTTATTACTATGCAAAATTATCAAGGGAAATTGATCTATGAATAAATCGTATTTGGCCTCAAACTTCTGGAGAAATGATAAATCAACAAAACTAGATAATACCAAAATACCCTAGAATCTTGGTACAACTCCAAAACACAAAGAACAAAAAGATACTACAGATTCTCTCAACATCAGCTAATGGTTTAGAGCAGCCAAAGATCTGTGAAACTAAGGGGAAAGAGGAAAGGGGAAAGGGGGGAAAAAGGAAGAGGGAGAGAGCAGCCAAAGATCGTGAAACTAAGGGGAAAGGGGGGAAAAGGAAGAGGGAGGCTGCGTTTGTAGTACTAGTTATTATATTTTTTTCAGCCATTTCCATTTTTGTCCAACTCTTTTTTTTTCTTTTTGTCATCTTCTTTAGGTGGTCTGGTACACCAGAGGCGGCGAGGTACACTGGAGGCAACGAGGAATTTTCTGGCCTTCTGGTACGCCGGAGAGGAGGGAGAGCATATGGGGGTCCTTGATGGTTCGCAGGAGTCGTCGATGGTACGGAAAAAGAAAGACAGTGGAGAGGGGAACGAGGCTGGTGCGGCGGCTTATGGTTTTTGGATTTGTGGAGGTTAGAGAAGGAGAATGTAAGAAAAATGGTGAAAGTGTGCCATGAAGATGGAGACAAATGAGGGAGAGAGTATTATTGGTCTCGCCGGCAAGAGGAGTGGTGGCAGCGGCAACTTTTTTCGGCGATTGAGAGATTTCACGGTGAAAATTGCAGATAATGTAGGGAGACCCAAAATTTTAATTTAAAAGAATAAATTAAAATTTTATTTTGTAAAATTTGCATCAAAACTTTATGATTTTTCGTCCAAAAAGAAATTATTATAAAAATAAAAAATGATGTGGCAAATTTTATCTGACATGGAATGTGACATCAGCGCGATTGAGAGTCACAACGAGTTGAAAGGGTTCAACAGGTTTAGTTTAAATGAGTTCGGGGGTTCAGATGACAAAGGAGTAAGTATAAGGGTTTACAATACAAACGGGTACAAGTACAAGGGTCCACTAGACTATTTCGCCTATTTATTATTTAATAGTAATACTTCATATAATAT
>JAJOOF010003607.1:0-19724 GCA_029582545.1 Solanum lignicaule
CATAAAAACCATTGAAACATGCATAAAAGGACATTTAGTCAAAACATGCTTTTTACCAAGTAAATCCAATATGCACACAAAGTAAGCATCATAGTCCAAACCAACATAATATCATCCCAACATGTAGACAACCCAAGCAATACTAGTGCAATGCAAAGAATAGAACCCCATAACCCTATTCAAAGCCAAGTATCACATTAAGCAACCTACTTCATGCATACATTCATAAGATTATATTTCCTCATAACTTACCACATTCATAATGATCATACATAACATAGCTTCAACATACATAAGTCATAATCATCATAATCATAAGAGAACACTACTACAACCATCTCTTAGGATCCCACAAGTGCAATGTGCAAGAGAAGTCCCATACCCTCCCTTACACTATGTAGAAACCCTTAAGAAAGTCTTAGTAAGAGTTCACACCTTTCATACCTTCATTTAATTTTACATTAGGGAAATATTAAAATAACCGACATAGACCATGAGAGCTACATGGAATCTGGTGTTCTACTCCCACATCGAAAAGAGAGGGTTAACACTTGCCTAAGGTGTAACCATTCGTACATAGCTATCTAGGTGGATCCACTAAGCTAGAGTCCTATGTGGGCACATAGTTAAGGGTCAAGGAGATTGCTTCTAGAAACCGTAACTTACTAAACATGGGGGTTTGAATCTCATGAGACAACACATACCGTAGGTAATCTGGACTTGCTAAACGTGAAGAAACCCATGTGGGGAGCCGAACTTACTAAACGTGAGACCACCGTCTTATTTACATGCCCTTTCGGTGCTAAGCATCTAATTCCCTTTAGTAATCATCTTTAGTCATCACATAAGTTCATATTAGCCTTTACTAGACTCTTATGTAGACATCTTACCATAATAGCTCAGATGTGTTCATAAGTGAGTAAGAATCCTTTCTCTTTAGAGACACTTAGCAAGTAAGTAAACATTTCACTTGACATTACACTACAACCATTAGAACTACCTTTCAATCATATAGCAATCATACCATAATATACATACATACTTCATAGCTAACTCAAGTGTTAAGGGTTAAGGATGAGGATACTAGGTCATCAACACCACAATAGAACATTAGGTATAGTATCATTACAATCTAAGTAATTCACCTTTCATACTTGAGTTCGAAAAAGCACCAACCTTCTTACCTTCTTGCCCTTCGTGGGACATCCATGCTTCAATTACCAAGCAATTCATAACCAATACATAATACAAGGTAATTCATGAATTAATAACATAATCAACATCAATATAAGCAATTGACATATTCCTTTCATAGCCTTCAAGGATTCATTCAAAGTCTCAACCCTAATTTCATAGAAATTATACATATACTAGGGTAGAATAATCATACAAACATGAATTACATAACAGCACATTCAATTCATAGCCTTCAATCAATATCCAACACAAACTAGGGTTAGAATTTGGAATAGAAGGAGAAACATGGGTCTCATGGGGAATACTTCAAGAAACCACCAATACAACATAAATTCATCCATAATTGTTCATATAGCATCAATAAAAGTCAGTTTATAACATCAATTTCACTTTAGAAAGAAGACCCAAGTTTTGGATAGAAATCTAGAAATTGAAGATTTTGAAATTCATCTTGAAGGGGCCTCCTGGGGAAAGGAATCGCAAGAGTGATAAGCAACCATACCTTATTGAAGAATACACCACAAAAATCAGAGTTAAAACCTTGGAGAGTTGGTCTTCTTCTTGAAGCTCCAATCTTCTTCAATGGAGTTCTTGATAAAAGAGAGAGAGTAGAGAGAAGGAGGAACTTTAGGGTTAGATCTTTGGGGTTTTTTGTTTTAGTGATAAAAGTGAGGTAAATTGGCTTAAAATTCATTATATACACGTCCCCTAAAGTACCCTAAATAACCCTCACTTAAATGGACTCTTTAATGAAGTAAAAATAGATTTCTGAATTTCTGCATTTTCATTGCGGAACAAGTCCGCGACGTGGCACTGTTCCCTGAAGATATTTTGAATGACATTTCGAGACAGTAGAGTCCGTGACACGACCGCGTCGCGAACATACTTTTTTCTCCTTGGGGGAGCAAGTACGTGACGCTCCCCTATTCCCTCCAAGTGCAATTTGTAGGCTGCCTTAGTAGCTTGCTTGGTTAAGTTTGGGATCCTCCTCGGGTCCCCTTAGGGTGGCCCCGAGGCATCTTATTCTAACGTTTTGACACTAGGAACATATATTTACCTATTTTAAACCTTTTCACCAGATTATACCATCATACGACACTCCCAAAGCTGCCTAAAACCTAGAGACACACTAGAACACATTATTCTCTAGTTTTCAGACGTCATGGTCGTTTCTTGACATTTAAACTTTTACTCTTCCAAACCAAGTCAATTACATTAGTTTAGGTTTATAAACATCATTTTAACTATTTTTAAGTCATTATTCATAAGGTGAGGCTCTAACTTTGGTCATAGAATTTTTGGGGTGTTACAGCTTAGAAGCAATCCTTATCCCTAAATGAATGAATGTTGGGCTAGGATGGGTACTCCTTCGTGAGTTGAGATGAGATTACTTAGCAGCAATCCTTATCCCTAAATGAATGAATTTTAGGCTAGGATGGGTACTCTTTCGTGAATTGACATGAGAGTACTGAGTAGCAATCCTTATACCAAAATGAATGAATGAAATGAATGTCCAACTCCGTCGGGGAGTAATATCTAGAACCGAGAGGATATGAATATGGGTGGATACTCCTTCATTAGTTGAGATGTGAGTATTTAGTAGCAACCCTTAAGATGGGTTCCTCTTCGTTAGTTGAGATATGGGTACTTAGAAACAATCCTTTTATTCCTTAACTATGTGCCCGCATAGGACTAGCTAGTGGTCTCTACCACGCAAAGGCTAAAAGAATGACCCTACCTAAGGCAAGTGCGGATCCCTCATTCGGTAAGGGTACTACCGGAATTCCATGTCAAGCTCCATGGTCTATGTCGGTTAAGGCTCTTCCCCCACATTAATGAATGAATGAACTAAGGTCTTTTAAGGGTGTACTACTTAGGATAGGTGGTGGAATGGGACATTATCTAGACATTGCACAAGTAGACATTTAAGGGAGATCTTGGTGTGTCATAGTAATGATAATGAATGAATGAGTCTCTTAGGGCTAATTAATGAAAGCGTTGGTCTTTGAGCATGCTAATGTGAAATTCAGTCATAATGAATGGAATGTGGGTGCTTATGTTGAATTGAATGTATGTGATGATCTTATGTCATTAGTGAATGAAGTTGTCTAAATACATTATGTTGAATCAACGATTTATGTTGAGATGTGAATGGATCTTGTCGTGTGTAGCCTTAAGGATCACTTGGATGTGGTATGGAGAGGTAGTATGGGCTGCCTCACCATGTCTTACTTAGGTGAGTCTTGGGATTACATTTGATGAGTGTTCTAGTTTTATGAAGTGACTTGTTGGCTTATGTGCTTACATGTCTTATGTGATTAATTGGTGAAGGACGAGGTATGCATGGTAAGTGCACTTTGTGTGACCTTAAGGTGGTGCCTTAGTGTGGGTGATGGTATGGGACGTTTCCCATACATTGCACAAAGGTATTGCTTAAGGGTTACTTAAGGTGGAGGTCCAAGGCAAGAAAGTAAAGGTAAATGGGTTATGTATGTTTATGAGGTATTGTGAAGCATATGACTTTGTATTGTTGGTTGTGATTTGTAAGCTGTCTATTATGTTGATGTTCATGAGATTTTATCAAAATGGCATGAAAGCATAACTTCCAAACAAGTGTCGTTTTTAGCATGTTTTGCATATCCTCATACTTAGTATGTGTGTTGTACTAACCCCTTTATTCTATTTTACTACAAGTGTAGGTTGTGGTAACTAGGAGGAGATTGTGCTTTGGAGTTTCTTGGATTGTTTCACTCTTCCAAGTCTTTGGTATGTCCTCAAGATTCGAGGACTATGTTTAGAAGTTTCTTAGTCATTGTAATAGACACTTAAGTTTCATTTCATTTGTAAAGGGCCGTGTCCCTTAGTACGTTTTAAGTTCTTGTCTAAGATTGGCTAAAGAAACTTAGTAGTTCCACTTGCGTATTGATGTTTTCAAATGTTGATGACTCTTGAAGTATTATGGTTTTATTGAATAAAAGTTTTAAATTCTTAGTGATTTTTATGATCTATGCGATGAATGAATGCTAAGGCTTGTGTGAAACTTCCGAGAGGTCGAATACGCATGTAACGGCTAGGGGGTGCTCTCGGGTCATTACAAACTTGGTATCAGGGCATAAGGTTTTAAAGATTACTTTTAGGTTCAAAGTCTCGAAAGCCACATCTAGTAGAGTCTTGTTCATCGGTGTGATTGCGACACTTCTATGAGCGAGAGGCTATAGGACAATAGAAGTTTCACTTTCTTCATTACTCTTGTGTCGTGCCGTAGAGCTTAACTCCATATGATCTCTCTCTCTCTTATTTTCCCTTGTCCGGTGGTCTTCTAGATGTGGTTACTTGGAAGGGGTGATGTTGCAAAAATCGAGGGAAGAAAAGGTGAGTTTTAATGCTTGTTATGATGTAGTGACTTTATGAGTATATCTGAAGGTAGATTTGGAAATCGTATAGTGATGCCAATCATGGACCTGTGTGATCTATGAGATTGGAAGCATTACATTGAAAATGTTGTATGGTGGTGTAGTTCTGGTATGATAAAGAGTTGATTAAGCTCACCCCAAGTGGGGGACAATGTGCCTAGATGGTAAGGTTTTGAGTGCCCTTAATATTTCTACATTGAACTTCCTTGAGTTCTCCATGTTGAGAATCACTTTGGGTGATAGATATGAAGTGGAGTGGTATAGATACTCATTTTTGGAATTTTGAAATCCTCACCTAAGGGAGTACATTGAAGATTTAGTGGAGAATTATTCCTACCTTAGAGATGAAGGAGGTAATGATTAAAGGAGTTTGCATAACTTGATCCCAAGAGGGGGACATTGTGCTTAATTGGTAAGTGATAGTTCTCTTGGTTACTTTAATGTGCTCTTAGAAGGTTTTACCCTAAGTGGGGGATGATGAGTGAGTAGTAAGGTTGTTGATATCCTTATTTTTTCCTTCTATTCTTCTTCAAGCTTGAGACCAATGAGTTCCTAGTAGCTTGTTCATGTTTTGGAGTCTTGAATATGATTATGAGTTGCATGATCTCCGTATGTTATGCATGTTTTCAAGGATTCTTATTACAAAAAATGGATTTTTAGTAATAAATTTCATCTTTCTCATGTCAATATGCATCTTTATATGGTGAATGCACTCTTGACTTCATGAGGAAGAGAGTATGAGCATGCTTAGGTTAGAAGTTGAGAATTTCTCCTTAAATGAATTGACCTTTGTGTAATGCTTGTTTATGAGTTTATGATGCCATGTGTGTATGTTGTGACTAGGAGAAGGTAGTCCCTCCTTGAACATACCTAAACATGGTAATGCCATGTATGCTCTTGATAGTATGGTGATTAAATGATAAGACTAGTGGATGATCTATAATCCTCATGTTAGGGTGCAACTAGTATGAATTGTTTAATTGCCTCATGAGTGGAAATGTTGACTATGTCTATGTGTGCATTTGAAAGCCATTGCATATTCGACCCTATGATGATATAAAAGGGGTAAATATCATGTCATGATTAGGAGAAGGTAGTTCTTTCTATGAACATGAGAAAGGCCTATGTGGTTGATGCATTATAAGTCAGTGAATAAAGTTTATACTTGCTTGTGTTGCATGAGTTGATTTGAAGTTCATGCTTAAATAATTTATTATGATAAAGTTGTATGTTATGTTTCTTTGGTGTTTGAAATGAGAATGATGATTTGGAGAAGGAAGTTCCTCCAATGAAATGGGAAATAATAAAGTTGAGGCATAAGGAGTTGGTAGATGTGTTGCTACTTTCTTGAATTGCAGAAAGTTGTTTTGAGCCTTTTATGAGGAGTTGACGTTTCCTCCTTGATGTGTTCTGTAGTAATGATATTACATGCTTGTTGTGGGCTGCTAATCCTAGATTCTTTACTTTATAATGTTTGAAGTGTCATTCGAGGTCGAATGTTCCCAAGTGGGAGATATTGTAACGCCCCTCAAAATGAAGTAGGATAAAGTATAGCCTCACATGGGTTTTATGCATTAATAACTTGTTAAAATAATGAAGAATAGCCTTTTTAGTCAGTTTTAAAGATTTTGGAAGTCAAACGGCAAGGGACGACCAAAACGTTCAGAAACTAGTGTTTTACGTGTTGGTGTGTTCTAGTATGTTGTTCATGTTTTTATGTGTTGTGTGGAGTCTAAAATCAGTAGAGGTGACCCTAGTGTCTTAATAAATGTATTTAGGGTCAAAACATCTGGGTACGACTCCCCAGGACCACCCTAAGGGTCCCCAAGGAGGACCCCAACCCTTCGCCAATAAAGCTACCAAGGTAGCTTAAAGTTGTGCATGGAGGGAGTGGCTCCGCGTCGCGGACTTGCTCCACCAATGGTCAAAAAGTGGCTCCGCATCGCGGAGACACCGCAGACTCTTCTGTCTCGAAATTTAATTTCCAGAAACTTGTGGGAAAACCTCCGCGTTGCGGACTTGTTTCCCGACGAAATCTGCGAAAATAAAACTCAAGTTTGACTTGTTTAAAAGGTCCAACTAAGTGAGGGGTAGTTTGGGTACTTTGGGGAATTATTATAAACGGTTATTCTACCTATTTTAGGTTATTTTAAGTGGTTAAAACCCCAAGACCTAGAATTAGACCTTATTATCCAAATTGAACCTTCCCTCTCAAATAAATTCTCTCTAGAACTACATGGAAGACATTGATGAAGCTTCAAGCTAGGGGATGGGTTCCTACTGATTTCTCTTCAAATTACTAAGGAAATTAATCACAAAGGTATGGGGATTTTATCTTTGATTCTCCTTTCAATCAAAGAGCCAAATCAAAGTGATTTCAATGTTCTTCAAAAACACTAAAAACCACAATTTCAATTCTAAGCTTGGGTTGTTGCATGAAAGTATCTCAAATGATGATTTATGTTAATATTGATGGTTTTAAGATCAAAAACTCCATGAACCCTTGCATATCTTGAAATCCTATTTTTTGGGTCTAAAGTGGGTCTATTGATTATGAGCTAATAATGTGATATTGATGTGTAGATTTTTATGGGCTATTGATTCATGTATTGTTCTATATTGCATTATGAGGAATTGATTGTCAATTGTGTTATATTGGATGTTGGCCTTGAATGGGCAATTGTGACCTAAGGTTTATGATGATGATGAAATTTTGAATAGATTATTGATTCTAGTATTTTATATACATATATATATATATGTTGTAGATGTTAGAATTGTGAGGTTTGATCCCTTTGAAAGTGGGGAGGTGTTTACTTTATAAGCATGTTGTGATCATGGCCTTGTAGGCAAAGTTGGATGATTGTTGTTTTGAGTAATGTTGAATATGTGAAGGTAATGTGATATGATGCGAATTTGTGTATAGTCTAAGAGCATGAAAGGTGACCTTGTGTAGAGACTTTATGTGTTATGCTTGGCTGTTGTCTTCTTTGAATGACTTATAATGAAGGTGAAGTTAGGATAGACTATGTTTACCTACTCTCACACCTAGTAAAGAAGGAATGAAAAGAATGGAAAAATGAGAGAACGAATGAAAAGAATGGGAGTTAATGCTAATGAATGAAAGTTGGGTCTATTGTAAGGATAGTGTCATAAAGTACTCATTTGAATGAATGGGGTTCCTAGATGAAAGGTTTTCTCATCTTTGAATCCAACAGCTTCCATAAATGAATGAATGTTGGGCTAAGATGGGTACTTCTTCATGAGTTGGGATGAGAGTACTTAGTAGCAATCCTTATCCCTAAATGAATGAATGTTGGGCTAGGATTGGTACTCCTTCGTGAGTTGAGATGAGAGTACTTAGTAGCAATCCTTATCCCTAAATGAATGAATGTTAGGTTAGGATGGGTAATCCTTCGTGAGTTGAGATGAGAGTACTGAGTAGCAATTTTTATCCCTAAATGAATGAATGTCCAACTCTGTGGGGGAGTAATGTCTAGCACATAGAGGATATGAAGATGGGTGGATACTCCTTCATTAGTTGAGATGTGAGTATTTAGTAGTAACCCTTAAGATGGGTGCCCCTTCATTAGTTGAGATGTGGGTACTTAGAAGCAATCCTTCTATCCCTTAACTATGTGCCCACATAGGACTAGCTAGTGGTCTCTACCACGTAAAGGCTAAAAGAATGACCCTACCTTAGGCAAGTGGGGATCCCTCATCCGGTAAGGGTACTACCGGGATTCCATGTCAAGCTCCATGGTCTATGTCGGTTAAGGCTCTTCCCCCACATTAATGAATGAATGAACTAAGGTCTCTTAAGGGTATACTACTAGGATAGGTGGTGAAGTGGGACATCATCTAAACATTGCACAAGTAGACATTTAAGGCAGATCTTGGTGTGTCTTAGTAATGATAATGAATGAATGAGTCTCTTTGGGCTAATTAATGAAAGCATTGGTCTTTGAGCATACTTATGTGAAAGTGAGTCATAATGAATTGAATGTGGGTGCTTAAAATGATTTGAATGTATGTGATGATCTTATGTCATTAGTGAATGAAGTTGTCTAAATGCATTAAGTTGAATCAATGATTTATGTGGAGATGTGAATGGAGCTTGTCTTGTGTAGCCTTAAGGATCACTTGTGTGTGGTATGGAGAAGTAGTATGGGCTGCCTCACCATGTCTTACTTAGGTGAGTCTTGGGATTACATTTGATGAGTGTTCTAGTTTTATGAAGTGACTTTTTGGCTTATGCGCTTATATGTCTTATGTGATTAATTGGTGAAGGACGAGGTATGCATGGTAAGTGCACTTTGTGTGACCTTAAGGTGTTGCCTTAGTGTGGGTGATGGTATAGGACATTGCCCATACATTGCACTAAGATATTGCTTAAGGGTTACTTAAGGTGGAGGTCCAAGGCAAGAAGGTAAAGGTAAATGGGTTATGTATGTTTATGAGGTATTGTGAAGCATATGACTTTGTATTGTTGGTTGTGATTTGTAAGCTGTCTATTATGTTGATGTTCATGAGATTTATCAAAATGGCATGAATGCATAACTTCCAAACAAGTGTCCTTTTTAGCATGTTTTGCATATCCTCATACTTAGTACGTCTGTTGTACTAACCCCTTTCTTCTATTTTACTACAAGTGTAGGTTGTGGTAACTAGGAGGAGATTGTGCTTTGGAGTTGTTTGGATTGCTTCACTCTTCCAAGTTTTTGGTATATCCTCAAGATCGAGGACTATGTTTAGAAGTTTCTTAGTCATTGTAATAGACACTTAAGTTTCATTTCATTTGTAAAGGGCCATGTCCCTTAGTACGTTGTAAGTTCTTGTCTAAGATTGGCTAAAGAGACTTAGTAGTTCCACTTGCGTAATGATGTTTTCAAATGTTGATGACTCTTGAAGTATTATGGTTTTATTGAATAAAAGTTTTAAATTCTTAGTGATTTTTATGATCTATGCAATGAATGAATTCTAAGGCTTGTATGAGACCTCCGAGAGGTCGAATACGCATGTAACGGCTAGGGGGTGCTCTCGGGTCGTTACAAGTATGAGGGGGAATAATGACACAAGAACAACATGATAAGGAAAGAGAAAGGGATGCAAACATCAAGAAGATGTTGATCCAAATGGAACTATTACAAGAGCATATGACGGAGGATGTGAGAAATCCCAAAGGGATAAGTTGAGTGTTTAGAGTTGAGGAGGGTTCTTCCTCAGGTTATTCAAAGTTGGGGGAGAATCAAGGTTGGAACTCCAAGAGATACGAGGGTTTCTACCCACGCTATTTACAGCGAGGTGGGAATCAAGGTTGGAACTATCACAAGGGGAAAGAGCAAAGAAGATACTATCAAGATTTGGCTGAGCAAAGTTATTATTGGGAAAGAGAGGATAACCATGAAGAGGACCACACTCACTTGAGTGAGAGCCCAAAATCGAAAGCGAGGGCAAGTAGTCCCCAGGTGAATGATTGTTGTCATGCATCCTTAATAAAGTTGAAGGTTCGGATGATTTGTTGAAAGGGGTGAAAGCTGACTTTTCATCATTGAAAAATAAAGTGAACTCTCATACAGATGCAATCAAGATACTTGAAGATCAGTTGAGTTTACTTTCAACACAATTGAAACCAAAAATAACAATGGAAGAAGATGATAGAGGGCAGGATGTGGTTACTCGTAGTTGAAAGGTATCAATAGGTGATGTGACGAGCAATGAAGAAGCCCAAATGCATGAAGAATACAATGGTATGGAGGAAGAAGAGACACCTATCCATCAAAGCATTACCAAAAAACCACAAAAAGATGTGGAGGAACACAATCCAATCCCAAAAGTTCTGCAACCTTTACCCAAAATATCTCCTCCATTTCCCCAACGTCTCAAGAAGAAGAATGAGGATGAGAAGTTCAAGAAGTTTTTATCGATGTTCAAGACATTATCAATTAATCTCCCTCTAGTGGAAGAATTGTTGGAAATGTCAGGTTATGCCAAATATATGAAGGAGTTAGTCACAAAGAAAATGAGCTTGGATTATGAGACAATCGAAGTTTCTCATAGTTGTAGTGCAATTATGACTAAGGAGCTGATAAAAAATAGAGAAGATCCCGGAGCGTTCACCATCCCTTGCACCATCGGCATGCTCCAATTTGCTAAAGCCCTATGCAATTTAGGAGCAAGCATCAACCTAATGCCATAAGCGATCTATAAAAGACTTGGGTTGGGTGAACCGAAAGCCACAACAATAAGACTCTTGATGGCGGTCCGATCAATTAAACATCATGTGGGGATACTATATGACATCTTGGTAAAGGTTGACCGATTCATTTTCCCGGCTGATTTTGTCATTCTCGATTGTGAAATAGATACTGAAATTCCCATCAT
This sequence comes from Solanum lignicaule, assembly GCA_029582545.1. Taxonomy (NCBI): domain Eukaryota; kingdom Viridiplantae; phylum Streptophyta; class Magnoliopsida; order Solanales; family Solanaceae; genus Solanum; species Solanum lignicaule. Next base: position 10,995 of record JAJOOF010003607.1, read on the forward strand.
TTTGGGAAGAGCAAAAACACTACCATTGTGGATTTCAATTGATTTTACCAAGGTTTTTCATTGGGATTTTGTATTAGAGAAGATGTTAGTTAATTTTAACTTTCGAATTTCATTTACCCATCTATAGAAAATGTGGAAGGTGTTGATTTTCATCTTTTCACTATGATTGGCTAAAACCCTAACCTTGGGGGGTTTGACAATGTGACCAATTGTTGCATTCTACTAAGTGGGTGTTATCGATTATTGATTGTTGGTATTAATCTGAAGCGGACCTAAATTATTATGGTGGTTTAACTTCATTATTGCATCTTTGGTGTGGTAGATTTCAGAGTTTTGTGCTTGCTCAAGAGAGAAGTACAAAACCAATGTAGTAATTTGGCATCCTTAGTAGTTGGTCTTGACGGTTTCAGATTGAGAAAGTGAAACCCAAGACCCAACCTTTGAAACTAGCTCGAAAGAGTGGATTTGATGACAACTTGGGCTGGTTAGTTTAAGGATCTTGTTGAAGTTCGAGAGAACTCAAGTGAAATAAGACAATTGTTCGAGAGAAAATTGTTTTACTTATAGTCCATTCTACCCGCGATGAATTAGCATTATTGGTAATGATGTACATCCATTAAGTTGAATTCGGCAGTTGGTTTGTAAATCCCCCAAGTGTTTTTTAGTTATCTGATAGTTTCTTGTTAATAATTTGAAGTGGGTTGGTAACGACATCCTGAAATTTTGATTAGTAAACTCTTAAGTGTGTGATGCTTAGCTGCAAAGGTCATTGTCATACTTTCGTATTTGAATTCAAAGAAATCTACTATCTCTGGGATGGACCCCAACTCAGTTGGTTGGGTTATATACGGACTAACGATCGTTGATACTTAGAATTGGATGAAGTGTTGTTGAAACGCTAATCAACACCAACACTATACATCATGCTCATCATGAGTACTATTCAAGACATTGAAATTGAATACAATCGATCCTTGAATTGGTATCAATTAAAACTTCAAGAATTTCATAATTTTTAACTCATAGGGGTTGCAACATCAAGACAGAACGAAACAAAAGTAAAGACACTTTAACCCTAAAGAGCACTCTAATAGAAACAAAAGTAATACTACAAATATTCAAATCTTAAAATAAAAAAATACAATCAAAAGGGGAATATTGGCACGAAGGCGCTCACCCCACCAAAAATAAAATGTAGTGTCCGTAATCCAATATAAACAAAAGTAGGGGGAGTTTGAGATAAAAGGTCCCCCTAACAGGCTATGCCTATGGATCACTCTCGTCTATGTCTCGGTGGTGAAGCCTCAAAAGAGTAATCAATGCCTAATAATAGGATCACTGGAGGCGAAAAGGAAGGCTCAATTGGGGTATCAATGCCCGTCTCAGGAGTCGGAGTTATGGTGGGGTCTAGAGTGCTTCAACTAGAACCAACCTCTGATGTCTCTTGAAGAGATCTCTCCAGGGATGCATGAAGAATAACCTCCCCAGTTTCTTGTAGCTTAGTCAACGTCTCTTTAATTCGATGATCTTTATCCCATAACTCTTCCTAATCAGTCTCTTTTCAGTCAATGATGAGTACGAAATTTGGACTCATTTAGGAATTTATTTATATATATTTAGTGTCCTCAAATTCGTAATTTGTGTCAATAACTGATGTAAAACCCTTGATTTCCAGGTAAATGGGTTGAGAAACAGAACAAGGACACTAATTTGAAAGAAAGGAACATAGCGAGTTTAAAGAATGAAGAAAAGTATGCCTGGTCATCAGCAAGTCCACTTGGCGAGTCACCGAATGGAAAATTGACCACCTAAAGTTCCAGTGTTCCAAGTCCTAAAAGAAAGAACCAAATTGGCGAGAGAAAGAGGTCGTCGGCTGATCGCCGAGTGGTTCGACGATGTAGTGCTAGATCGCCCAAAGTTACAAACCTTGAGGATGTTGAATGTCAAGGAAGAAGGGAGATGGAAGTGACCAAAGGGCGGCTCGTCGAGTGGTTCGGCGAGCCCGACTTACTTCGTCGAGTGACTCTTCCCAGCACATTTTTGGCGACTGTAAAATACATTTTTGAACATTAGGTTTAGGATCTATCATCTATCTAATTTGATAATATGTTATCATAGCTCATATTTTTTGGAACTGAGACAAGTTTTCTCTAGTTTTTCCTAGGCTTGAGAAATTGGAAGTGTGTCTTTGAGATTTTTTGATTTGGAGAATTGTAAGGACGAATCTGCTCTTAACCAGTTGATGGATAATCAATTTGGTAACAATTTTTACCTATTTGTAATGTCTAGCTAAAACCCCAAATTCTTGTGGTGTGATTATATGATTATGGGGTGATTTAGTTTATGGGTATTGTTAATTGTTAGTTTAAATGCTATTTAGAAGTCAGTTCAATCATTAGTTGTGGTTTAATTTAAGAATTGTAGTTGCAAATGTTGTTCGACCCTTGTGTTTCTTGTTTGCTCGAGAGAGAAGTTTTAAAACTAAACTTATTGATTGATGGTCTGTGGGTGTTGGATTGATCTGGGTTCAACTCGAGAGAGTGAATCCTAAACCCAATCCCACACATTCAGCTCGAGAGAGTGAATGGACTAAGGTGTGGGTTTTTCTTATTTTGCATGCTTGTTGATGTTCGAGAGAAATAAACTTGATTCAGGATAAATTGTTCGAGAGAAAGTTTATCTCCTCTATAGCCTAGCTTACTCACTAATATCTAGCTATTTTCTTATAGTTGCAATTACCCATTTGTCTATATTTGACTATAATCGAATCACATCCCAAGAACTTGTCTCATTATTGTTATTTCGTATTGTTTGTCCCAGTTTTGTAGTTGATAATCAAAACCAAAAACCCCCATTTGACATTCGTGTCACCCCCTGATTTGAATGGTGTTTTTATTCATTAACTTTTATTCATATGACTTATTTGATCATCTTTATATTTCCCAATTGAATTTTATACACGTACCGCTCCCTGTGGAATTCCACTCCAACTCATTTAGTTGGGTTATTTACTGACTAACGATCGTTGATGCTTAGAATTGGATGAAGTGTCCTTGAAATGTTAATCAAAATGGCTCCGCTACTAGGGAGTGGTGTTGTTTGAAATTATTTTGGTGAAGTTGAATTTTGTTCTTTTAAGTCATAATTGAATCTACTTACTTTCAATTTTGGTTTATGTGTTGTTGTTTTAAAACAAACGAAATGGATGTCAACGGAAGCAATGGTAGCCAAGTGGGCCACTAAGATGACATCGGCAATATCAATGATGTTAATGACCCTAATCTAGTGGGTGGAGTTGGTGCCATTCGCTTGCCTCCAGCTGAAGGGGACGTTGTGTTCCACATTACAAGCACCATTTGCAGCTCTTGCAATTGAAAGGATTGTTTGGTGGGTTGGCTCATGAGGATCCCCATGAGCGCAAAACGAACTTTGTTGATGTTTGTGGTCAGTTCTCCTTTAAGAACATATCTCAAGAGTCGGTCCGACTGAGGTTGTTCCCATTTTCTCTAATGGTAGAAGCATGCAAGTGGTTGGGTGAGTTGCCAAGAGATTCTATCACTACGTGGGAAGAGCTCATTAACGTATTTCAAGTGCGATTCTTTCCCCATTCAAAGATGATGACTCTTCGGGACAACATTCAAAGCTTCAAGCCTTTGGAGGGTGAGCCAATCCATGAGACTTTTCTAAGATTTAAGAGGTTGGTGCTACAATGCCCAACTCATGGATTGCCCGATAATGTTTTGCGGCAGTACTTTTATCGAAGCCTTGATTCGGTGAACAAGGGAGTAGCTGATCAACTTTCTTCGGGAGGTTTAATGCAACAACCTTACTTTATCGCAACCCAAATTTTGGATGGCATGACCAAGATTAACTGAGCATGGTACATCCGCGAAGATCAGGTCTCCCCTCTCACTTTGAAATTGACCAAAGAACAGATTGAAAAAGATCAAGAGAGGGACCATAACATCACAAATATGATGACTCAGCTGGATATTTTAGCCAAAAATGTCATGGGTGCTGGTACTAGGAGTGTAAATGCTATGGGTGTTGGTGGTGTGAACCCTGAATAAGCCAAGTTTGAAGCAATGTACAACGAGGAAGTAAACTTTTTTGCTAACCAAGGAGGTGGTTATCGTGCAACCTACCCAAGGTAAGGTGGTAACCAAGGTTGGAACAGGGATGAGGGCTAGAGAGATCGTGATAGAGAGTGGAGGGATCATAACCCCACTTTGAAGGAAAGAAATGGGGAGAAAGATAGGTATGTTCCTCCCCACGAGTGTCAAAAGCCCAAAGATTCGAAAGTTGGCTGGGCTGAGGATATGCTTTCTCGTATTCTCAACAAGGTTAAAGGGTCCGATAAAATTTTGAAGGAGAAGAAGGAAGATGTATCGACACTTAACCAGACGGTGACCTCTCATTTCGTCTCTACGAGGCAGTTGGAGACCCAAATGGGTGAATTTTTTTCTTATTTAAACCCGAGACAACAAGAGGGGTTGCCTAGTGGTACTATGGCAAACCCCAAGAATGAAGTTTGAGTGAGGACTTGCGTCGTGCCACGACGTTAACTAAGGCATTGCTTGGGAGGCGACCCAAGTTTTTATTTGCTTTCTTTTTGTTTTTAGAATAACGTGTGTTGATTGTGTAGGTTGAAGTGAAGAATGTGTTTAAAAAGTGCAGGTTGGCGAGCGAAATGTGCAATTAGCGACTCGCCGAAGAGGTCGGCGATCCCGACTTGGACCGCTGTTGGACTCAAGAACCCAAAAGATAGAATCTATAAAACTCGGCGGGCCCATGGACAAGTCTACGAGTCGCCGAACAGGTCAGCGATCCAGACTTTGTCCGTCGTTTGGACCCTACATCAACAGGAGTTTCTGTAAAACTCGGCGAGGTAAGTACCCACTCAGCGTGTCACTGAGTGGTTCAGCGAGGAAAAATAACATTGCCGAAAGGGCGCAAACTGAACGGTTTTAAAAGGCAAAGGTTTAAATTTTCAAACTCTTTCACATTCCCTCACTTTTAACTCAATACAATCATACCCGCACTTCAAATTTCCTATATTTTTGCACTTTTCTTGCTTTTTGGTCATCGATCTTATGTTAGGAGTTGGATACTTTACCGCCTAGCATTTCAAATCGTATATTCAGCATTAAAGGTTGGTTTACGAACCCTACACTCGTAATTAGAGGTAAAACTATTTTGCAATCATGTTGTTCTTAGTGATGTGTGTTGGGCCTCTCTGAACTCGTATAAGTGTGCTTGTTTGCCTGTTTTAAATTTGATATCGTGCCTAAAACCTAAGTTGTTAATTTCGCAAAATTTGTGCTTTAAAATTGATCATAAATTGTTGGGTTGTGCTTAATTGTTGTTGAGTCTAGTCAGGTGAAGTCTGAGTAACCCAAATTGTGCTAAATGACCTGCTTTGCCCAATGATGGAGCGTTTGACGTCATTCTTATATGCTAAAGTCGTCAAATGGCCAATTTTGGCCAAATCGGGGGAAGTCTGAGTACCCTGGTGGAATGGGTCTTATGGGTCTAGGCTTAATTGAAAAAGTGTATAGTTTGATTATGTTTTCGGGGGCTGCGGGGTTGATTTTGGATGTTAGGGTTGAAAGTAGGCATGTTGGGTAGTTTGGCGAGCTGGGTCGAGCTCGCCGAACCACTCGGCGGTTTGCCGAATCCCCCATGATCGCCTTTAATTTAATTCTTTAAGTGATTTTGGTTCTAGAACTTTCAGCGAGGAGCCTGAGCTTGCCGAGTGCACTTGGTGACTCGTCGAAAATCTTCTTTGATCGGCCTTTCTGCACCCCTAACCACTAAAATACACTGTAATTTTTGGCGGGCTAATCTGTGTTCACTGAATGATGTCGGCGATTTGCCAAATGGGCCTTCCCATCACCGACAGGCCATTTTTCTAAAAATATTTTGAGCCAATCCTTTCGGCGAGCCTGATCTAGCTCGCCAAAGTGATTTGGCGACTCGCCGATCAGTTCGGTGGGTGTTTCTGCAACTTACTTTTCTACAACTTTTCTTGAACTGTTTCTAACATTCTATGATGTGTTTACAGATATGGTTAGATCAAAAGTGGCAGGTAGAGACATGTCGCCCTGCAAGAGGGGAAAGGGAATTCTCATAAATGAGGATGCAGTTGCATCCAAAGAAAAGGCCATAAAGTTACCTACCACCGATAGGAAAGGCAAAGGGAAAGGCAAGGCACCTGCTCCTGCATCACCGGAGGTCAGCTCTGATAGCAAGGGGATATATGCCACTCACCTCATAACTTCTGAGAGTAAGGGTGAGCACTATAACCCTCAGGCAGCCATCTCTGAGCTTGAGGATGATGAACTACTATTGGCCCGGCAGGGTGAGCTACGATCCAAGAGGATTTATGATCCGGTTAGGATCAGAGTTCCTGAGACCCATACTTCTCCTCCTGTTCCAAATTAGGTTGTGGTCCTAGGACCACCTGCACAAGGTCCTCCTCCCCAGTCTATGAACAGACTGAAGACTGAGGGATTGAGGACCATTATCGAGGAGAAGAGGATTACTAGTGATAGAGTAATAGACAGATACCTGGAGATTTGGAGTTGTTTGAGGTCCCATAAGTTCCAGATATTCACCAGACCCCGTGGTCCCTATACTCCAAAATGGGTCCGGTAATTCTACACTGCCCACAGAGCCCTAGTTCCATAAAGGAAGAAGCAGGCCGCTAAATTCAAGCCAGTTGATTATGTGGTTTTCAAGGGAAAAAAAGTAAAATGTGACAGTGATGACATCAACGCAGTTTTGGAGTGCACCAGCAGCATCTCAAATGACTATCAATAGATGATCAAGACAAAGTCATTGGAGACTCTGAAAAAGTGGTTGGCTCCAATGTTATTTGATGGCACTCCTCAAGGGTTGGAGGCAGGAGCTCCAATAGAGAAGAAGGACCTCAATTTAGCATGAGGTACTGGTTTGGATTTATCAGTAGCACTATCATGCCATCCCAGAATGAGTCTATTCTCCTTCACATGAAGGCAGCCTGTCTTGGTTTCATTATTGACGGGCGTAGTCTCAACTTGGGTATGATTGATGGCCAAGAGATGGCCATGAGGGATAGGCAACACCAATCCTCTCTACCTTTTCCGTGGTTCATCACCGAACTGTGCAGATGAGCCCGAGTGCTCTTTGATGCGAAGAAGCATGTGGAAGTGATTTCAACATCTTCGACCGGCATCCAGCGGATTGAGGCTGAGTATCTAAAGGATGTGGCAGAAAAGAAGAAAGCAACCCCGGTGGACACCTCCCCGGTTATTTATACTGATACATTACCTGCAGAGGCAGTGTTGCCTACTCCTGCCCCTAGTCCTTCAGGTATATCTAGTGTTGTTCTTTTTGTGACTCCTAGCCCCTCTATAGTTCCCATGCCTCCTAGGTCTGCTACTTCTGCTACTGCTCCCCGACCTCCACTCACCCAAGCTACATTACTACGAATGGGGCAGCAAGCCCATTCTGTGAATAGGCGTGCTTCCAGGCTTGAGGCCACAGTTCCAGGGATGATAAAGAAGGCCCTCACTGCGGTTTTGACACCTCTTACTGTGTCTATTGATGCCCTTGCAGCACGAATAACGGTGTGTGAGTGGGGCCAGGGGGCCATTGATGAGGTGACGGCTCTAAAAACTGTGATTGCTGAGATGAGGAAGGATGTGGACCAACTGAAGTCCATAGATATGTCCATGATTTTTGGGACTGTGGAGATCCCTGACATCCTAGCTGATATGGATGTGCCTCCGGCTACCACCGGAGATAAGGTTCGAGTTGAGGAGGTAGCTTCTGACGAGTCAGAGGCTGAGACTGATAAGGAGCAACTTGGTGTCGATGAGGAGGCTACTTTTGAGGGCCTTAAAAAGGTTAAGGAGGCTATGATAGATTCACCCGTGCAGATTTCATTGGCAGACACCACCATGGCTGGATCTAGTGTTGCGGCTAATGTGACCTCGGGCACCGATACCCCGACAGATAGAGCAACTGTGTAGACCTGACCATTCTTTACCTCTGTCTCAATTATTTTTATTGACTTGTTACTATTTTGTTGCATTTGAGGACAACTGCTTTTTATTTGTGGTGGGTTGAGGTATTTCAATACCTACCTCTTGTGACTATTCTGTGTATATATTATTGGGCTTTTGTGTTTAAAATTGTGTTTTGATATTGTTTTGTGGATGTTTGAGCTTATGGCTCCTTATTTTGAATGTAAATGGTTTTTGACCCTTTCTAAAAAAAATTGACACCCGTTGTGTGTGATTGTGGTTGTTCTTGTGAAAATTTGAGTATCAGTTATGATCAATATCGATGACTTGAATAGTGCTCTTAATCTAACAAAAATGAATGCGTGGCTACGATGAGGCCAAATCAAGTTGCATAGACCATATGTGGACTTTTTGCATCTCATTGTGACTAGCCGATTATCAAATGAGTCTCTTGTGATGAGCTTTACACACTAGCGAAAGTGTGGAATCTTGTTTGATACTGGTGTCAATGCCTTTTGTGATGAGCTTACCGTGAACCTTGTGTGATGACACCTAGAATTTTCCCCGTTGGTCCGTTTGACTAATTGATGCAAGCTCTTGAAATAATCTTAGGCAACAATTTTGAAGAGTGAAACAATTTGACAATATACCTCTTTTGTAGCCAACCTTGTGAGTGTGCGAACTTTTCTTGAACACTTTTCTTGGAAGAAACTTGATGCAA
>JAJOOF010003608.1:0-18553 GCA_029582545.1 Solanum lignicaule
CCCCCCCCCCCCCCGAGTGGCGTAAAAATAAAATAAAAATAAAATTTGAAATATTTTGATTCTTTTTTGGGTAATGTTAAATGTCCATGTGAATGAGTGTCTTGGTTGCGGAAAGGGGTAACTTTTTATACTTCGATCTTCTGAGTTATGACTAGCCTGGATGATGTGATAATTTCCAATGGCAAAAATTGGCATGTCTTTCCATTAAATAGTAGTCATCGATGTATGATATTTGTATTTCTTAGATACATGCTAATTTTGAAAAAAATTATGCTTGTTTTATTTCCTCAGAGTAGCAACTTGAAAATCTGGATAATTCCTCATTGTAGAGAATTAACATGTCTTATATTTTAACCTTCTTAATATAATACCTCAGACTTCGAAAGAGCTAAATAGATATTCGTGTAAGTCATCCATCAACTTTTAGTTTTGGGTCAACTTCAAACGGCCATTTCTTTTAGCACATAGAGAATTAGGTGGCCCATGAGCTATCAAATCGAAGGTCTTTGATTCCTCTTTCCAACTTCGACAAGTTTGCTAAATTCTATGCTACGAGTAAAAAGTTATCATTGTTTGAGTGAAGTCTTTCTATTTACGGCATTCCATTCGTTTTAGGAAAGTGTACTTTGGTATTTTCCTTTTTCCCACTTGTCTTAGCACGTTTTTCCTGACCCAATTAAGAGTTTAGTCAGATTCTAAATCACTTATTCACGTTTCAAAACACTTAGGGACTTAGAGAGAGGTTTCAAGAGGAGAAAAAGGAGCTAAGTTCAAGCGTTATTCATGATTTGTGGAATTCGCCAAGAACATCATTCTTTCTAGGTATGTGAGGTTTCCCATAGTGATGGACTCGTTCGTCCTCATGCCGTTCATCTACAATTTGTCCATGAAACTGTTATATTAAGAGATTCTTGATTGGTTCTTGATTGTTATTTCATTCTTTAACAATGGAAGTTCTTGAGTTTCTTGGGTTGAGGATCTTGAGCATGAGTTATGATTCTTGATGATAATTTTGTGTAATTTCTATGAATCTGTGTTGGGTTTGTGAATAAAAAAGAGTTAAGAAGAAATCACTTGATTCTAGCTGAGTTAGTGACCCGAAATTGAGTAGAAAAATTTGTCAGAATTTTGTGTACAGGGGTTGGGGCAACGCGCCAGAAATACTGGTCAGTAGTTTGGGGCCTGGCGCGATGAACTGCTTGTGCCAGCAGTGCGCCCCAAACTCCTGCCAGTAGCTTAGGGTCTGGCGCCCTGCGCCACTCAGTACGCCGGGGTCGCCTAGTCCTTTTCCTTTTAGTCCTTCAATCCGTGTGTGTTCTTTCGAATTGTGTCTACATTCTCTTCTTGATATTAACTCTTAAAGTCTTCATTAATTGTTGAGAGATCCTACATGTCCTAATCACATGTCTTAATTTACATTTAAGATTAAAGTAAAGTTAGGAGGAAAGTTCAAGAGGTCTTTTTGAGAACTCTTTTGCAATTAACTATAGTTATGAACTAAGTCTTGAGAGAAAGTAAATATGAGAATGAGAAGAGTTGTATTCATGATTGAAAAAGAGTATAAGGGAACAAAGTATTCCCAAATGTAACACTTTTACATTTTAAAAGAAGGAAACATTGATTTTTGAATGAGTTTATGAGTTCAAAGACGTTTCAGAGTATTACCTCTTTTAAGAGGATCTTTTGAGTAATTACCTCAAATTGAGAAAAAGTTATGTTTTATACATTTGAGCATGAATTTATATATTATTGGAAGTAGTATTGAGCACCGATATGGGGATGAGTTCAGACAACTCACATTCCTCATAAACCATGTAGCCAACATGGGTAATGGATTGTACCTTTTAGACGACTCATTATTGCTGTTAAGCATAGCTTAGTGGATCCACTTAGTTGAGGTGTTCTATACCCCGACAAGGTAAATGACAGTTTTGGCAGCGTGGGTGAGATGTTGTATCATCACATAGCTCATAGTGATGGTTGTCAGTTCTAGAATATCCTAGAAAAGAGTAAAGAGTATGTTATTGTATATTTATACATTTTGAGTTGATATCTACCGTTTTAAAAACTTTAAATATTGCATCTCTTATTTTTGCTTTCATATTGCAGTTGAGTGAGTATTGTTTCCCATGTTATTAGTTCACTTATCCATGTTCCAGTTTCCCCTTACATGCTCATATATTCAATGTACTGATGTCATTCGACCTGCATCTTATTTATGATGTAGATACAGGTATTCAGGGTCATCAACAGGCTCTTCGTTGATACCATTTCCACTCCAACTAGTTTTAGTGAGCCTCTTTGCTTTCCGGAGGGCTTCACATTATTATTTTTGTATTGTTAAGTTGTCAAGAGTCTTGTCCCGACATCTATCATAGTATTTAGAGGCTCTATAGATAGTTAGTAGTTGTGGAGCCTTTCACTATTTCCCTTGATGATGTTTTGCGACTTTGAGTCACTTAACTAAGCATTTCAGATATTTACTGAGTTGAGTTATTGTTGAGACAATTTGAGTTAATATTTGCCTTTGGAGTTCCCATTTTGCTTGAGAAAGTCTTTCGTTAAGTAGTCAGCCAGGCCAAGGGTTCGCTTGGGGACCAGTGATGGTTCTTGAGTGCCGGCCACGCCCAGAGTATAGGCTCGAGGGGTGAAAAACTTGGTAGCAGAGCATAGAGTTCAAAATTCCTAGGGTGTCTATGAAGTCATGTCTGTGGGTTCCTTTTTATCGGTGTGAAGCACTCCACATCTATAATTTGGACGCTGCGACATTTAGGAAACAATTCCCTTTCTTCTTACTTTTTTCGTGCGATAAAGTTCAACTCTATGAAAGTTTCTCCTAATTCTTACTTACGCGTGTCTTTTCAGATCATGCCTCCATGAAGAGATGGTCGAGGACGTCTTACTAGGAGGAATGTTAATCCTCAAGGTCAAGAGGTTCCCAATGCACCAGAAGTGCAATACCCTCAGGGAGATGTCACCAATACTGAATATAGGAATGATATCCAAATGTTGACGTAGGTCGTGACAAATAAGGCTAGTCAACAAAGAGTAGATCACCAGGATGTGGGTGATACATCCAGGATCCATGAGTTTTTGAGGATGAATCCTCCAGAGTTCTCAGGGTCGAAGGTCATTGAAGATCAAGAGAATTTTGTGGAGGAACTACATAAAGTGTTTGAGGTTATGCATATTGCTGATGCAAAACGTGTGGAGTTAGCTGCATACCAGCTCAAGGTGTTGCTAGAATATAGCATGACCAATGGAAGAAGAGAAGGGCAGAGGGGGCACCACCTTTGAGTTGGGTTGTGTTCGAAGAGGCTTTCTTTAGGCATTTTTTTCTCCGCATGCTAAGGAAGCAAATATAAGAGAACTTTTTAATCTGAAACATGAATCTGTAAGTGTGCGAGAGTATAGCCTCAATTTTACTCAACTATCCCGTTATGCTCCAGAGATGGTGGCTGATATGAAGAGCATAATGAGTTTCTTTGTGTCTGGGTTATATCGCTTGTCAAGTAAGGAAGGTAAGACAGTTGTGTTGATAAGGGACATGGAAATATCCCAGCTTATAATCCATGTGCAGCAAGTTGAGGAAGATAAGTTGAAAGGAAGGGAAGAGTTCCACAGTAAGAAGACTAAGACAACAAATCATAAGTTCGGCCAGCAGAAGACCAGAAATGTGAACTGGTCCTCTTTTCAACAAAGGTCACCAGGACCTGCCCCATCGTCAACTAGTGCACCTGCACCAAAGAACAGAGGTGATTTCAGGAACCAGAACTCCCATAATTTCAAAACTCGACCTACTCAGTCTCAGGGTAGTGTGGCACAAGGGGATAATTGGACCCCCCACATGTGCTAAATGTGGCAGGAACCATCCAGGAGCATGTCGTGATGGCTCAAATAGATGCTTTAAGTGTGGTCAGACGAGTCACTTTATGAGAAAGTGCCCTAAGAACAAGCAGGGTAATAGGGGCAACAAAGCCTAATCTTCTTCAGTGGATCTGGCAGATAGAGCTGCTCTGAGAGGAGCTATTTCATGGACAACCGGAGGAGAAACCATATGTATTCTATAAACAGTTGTTAGAATTATCAGAACTCACCAAATATTTTCACTGGTATGCTTAAAGTCTTTACTCTTGATGTTTATGCATTAATTGATTCAGGTGCGAGTTTGTCTTTTGTGACTCCTTATGTAGCCATGAGGTTTGAAATTTCCCCCGAACAACTTCTTGAGCCTTTCAGTGTTTCCACACTTGTTGGTGAGTCTATTCTAGCATAAAGAGTTTATTGTGATTGTACCAGGCCATCTCTGTCAATCACAAGGACACCATGGCTGACTTAGTCAAGCTAGACATGGTGGACTTTGATGTCATTCTAGGTATGGACTGACTTCACGCCTGTTGTGCCTCAATTGATTGTATAACTCGAGTAGTCCAGTTTCAATTTTCTAATGAGCCTGTTTTAAAGTGGAAGAGTAGTTCAGCAGTGCCTAAGGGTCGTTTTATCTCATACCTTAAGGCAAAACATCTAGTCTCTAAGGGGTGCATCTATCACATAGTCCAAGTTAATGACTCAAGTGTTGAGACACCACTTATTCATTCAGTTCCAGTTGTGAATAAGTTTACATAGGTCTTTCTAGATGATCTTCCCGGAGTCCCTCCTAAGAGAGAAATAGACTTTGGCATAGACATTCTTCCAGATACTTAACCTATATTTATCCCACCATATAGAATGGCTCCAGCTTAGTTAAAAGAGAAGTTTAGAAATCTTCTTGATAAGGGTTTCATTCGACCTAGTGTCTCAGATTGGGGGACTCCATTCTAATTTATGAGGATGAAAGATGGTTCTCTTGGGATGTGTATCGATTCCCGCCAATTAAATAAGGTCACCATAAAGAATAAGTATCCTCTTCCGAGAATTTATGACCTTTTCAACAAACTTTAGGGTGCCACTTGCTTTTCTAAGATAGACCTCAGATATGGATTTCATCAGTTGAGAGTAAGAGAAAGTGACATCCCGAAAACAACATTCAGGACCCGTTATGGTCACTATGAGTTCCTTGTGATGTATTTTGGCTTAACCAATGCTCCTGCATCGTTCATGGACCTTATGAACAAAGTGTTTAAGTCGTATCTTGACATGTTCGTCATTGTATTTTTTTATGACATACTGATTTATTCGAGGAATGGGGAGGATCATTCCAGTCATCTTAGAATAGTCCTCCAGACCCTCAAAGATCAAGAATTGTATGACAAATTTTCTAAGTGTGAGTTTTGGATTGAGTCCTCGGCATTCTTAGGCCACATTGTATTTGGAGAAGGAATTTGAGTTGACACTCAAAAGATTGAAGCGGTGCCGAACTAACCCAGACCCACATCTCCAATTGATATAAGGAGTTTCTTAGGGTTGGCTGATTACTACAAAAGGTTCATCAAGGGGTTTTCATCTATTTTGTCCCAGTTGACTAAGTTGTCTTAGAAAACGGCTAAGTTTCAATGATCTGAAGCTTGTGAGAAGAGCTTTTAGGAGTTGAAAACTTGGTTAACTACTGCTCCAGTGTTGACCCTACCAGAGGGTACAAAAGGTTTTATTGTTCATTGTGATGCGTCCAGAGTTGTACTTGGTTGTGTATTGATGCAGAATTGTAAGGTTATAAGCCTTTGCCCTCCTGACAACTTAAGATTCATGAGAAGAATTACCCAACTCATGATCTCAAGTTGGCAAATGTGGTGTTTTCTTTAAAAATATGGCGTCACTATCTCTATGGTGTTCATGTGGATGTTTTCACCAACCACAAGAGTCTCCAGTATGTTTTCAGTCAGAAGGAGCTTAATCTCATACAAAGGAGGTGGTTAAAGTTTCTCAAAGACCATGACATGAGTATCCTATATCACCAAGGTAAGACTAATGTTGTTGCTGATGCTTTTTGCAGGTTATCCATGGGAAGTACTGCTCATGTTGATTAAGGAAAGAATGAGTTAGCTAAGGAAGTTCACCGACTTACCCATATGAGAGTCCTTCTATTGGATTCGAGTGAAGGTGGGGTTGTGGTGATGAATGAGGCTGAATCATCACTAGTGTCTGAAGTGAAGGAGAAACAAGATAAATATGCTATTTTACTTGATCTAAAGGCGAATGTTCATAAGCAAAAGGTGATGTCTTTTGAACAAGGGGAAATGGTCTGTTGAGGTATCAAGGTAGATTATGTGTACCAAAGGTGGATGAACTCCAACAGAGGATCATGGCAGAGGCTCATAGTTCAAGACACTCGATTCATCCCAGTTCCACAAAGATGTATCACGACTTGAGAGAAGTCTATTGGTGGAGTAGTATGAAGAGGTGCATTGCAGCATTTGTTGCTAAGTGCCTGAATTGCCAATAAGTCAAGGTAGAGCACCAAAGCCTGATGGTGTGGCTCAAAACATAGCTCTTCAGGAATGGAAGTGGGATATGATTAATATGGATTTCATTACTAGCTTGCTGTGATCTCGCAAGCAGCATGATTCGATTTGGGTGATCGTAGAGCAGATGACCAAATTAGAGCATTTTTTGCCAGTAAAGACTACAAATTCAACCGAGGATTATGTCAAATTGTATATTAAAAATATAGTTTAACTTCGTGGAGTTCCTGTGTCTATCATCCAGATAGAGGTGCATAATTCACCTCTCAATTTCGAAAGTCTTTCGAGAAAGGTTTGGGTTCCAAGGTAAACCTTAGTACTATTTTTCTTCCTTAGACTAATGGCCAAGTAGAGCTCACAATTCAGACCATAGAGGATATATTGAGGGCACGCGTAATAGATTTCAAAGATAATTGGGATGACCATTTGCCTCTCATAGAGTTTGCTTACAATAATAGCTATCACTCCAGCATTGAGATGGCCTCTTATGAGGCTCTTTATGGGAAAAAATATAGATCTTTCATTCGTTGGTTTGAGGTTGGTGAAGCTAAGTTGATAGGGTCAGACTTGGTTCATCAAGTCATGGAGAAGGTGAAAATTATTCAGGAAATGATGAAATAGCGCAAAGTCATTAGAAATCCTACACAGATGTGAGGAGAAGGGACTTGGAATTTGAGGTTGATGATTGGGTCTACTTCAAGGTTTCACCTATGAAGGGTGTCATGAGATTTGATAAGAAGGGGAAACTCAGTCCCCGATACATTGGTCCTTACAGGATATCCAAGAGAGTTGGCAATGTACCTTATGAGTTAGAGCTACCTTCAGAATTAGCAGTAGTTCATCTGGTGTTCCATGTATCCATGCTAAAGAAGTTTTTGGGTGATCCTTCACTTATTGTGCCTACTGAAAATATTGGTACCAGTATACCCTATCTTATGAGGAGATGTCGTTCAGATTCTTGATCGTCAGGTTCACAAGTTAAGAACCAAGGAAGTTGCATCAGTGAAGGTCTTATAGAGGAACCAATTTGTTGAGGAAGATACTTGGGAAGCTGAAGAGGATATGAAGAAGTGATACCCTCATATATTTCTTTTGGGACCAGTTCAAGACATGAGTACTAACCCTTTGTAAAGTACTCTTCAAGTTGATATGCTGAGTTATGTTAATTGCATGTTGTGTGCTTGAGTTTGGTTGTTAGATGCTTCCCACCCCTGTTTTGCTTAGTGTGATCTCATTCGAGGACAAATTTTCCCATGAGGGAGATATTGTAACACCTCAGACTTCGAAAGAGCTAAAGAGATATTCATGTAAGTCACCCATTAGATTTTAGCTTTGGGTCAACTTCAAACGACCATATCTTTTAACACATAAAGAATTAGGTGGCCCATGAGCTATCAAATCATATTTATTTGAGTACTCTTTCCAACACCGCCATGTTTGCTAAATTCCGAGCTCCAAGTAAAAAATTATGGTTGTTTGATTGAATCTTCTCCATTTAAGGCATTCCATTCGCTTTAGGAAAGGATATTTTGGTCTTTTTTTCCCACTTGTCTTAGCACGTTTTTCCTGACCCAAATAAGGGTTTAGTCAGATTCTAATCACCTAGCGCCAGAACTACTGGTCAGTAGTTTGGGGCATGGCGTGCAGCGCTAGCAGTGCAACCCAAAATCTTGCCATTAGTTTAGGGCCTGGCGCCCCGCACCACTCAGTACCCCAGGTTCGCCTGGTCCTTTTCCTTTCTGTCCTTCAATCTGTGTGTGTTCGTTCAAATCGTGTCTACATTCTCTTCTTGATATTAACTCTTACGGTCTTCATTAATACTTGATAGATCCTACATGTCTTAAATTACATTTCAAATTAAAGTAAAGTTAAGAGGAAAGTCCAAGAGATCCTTTTGAGTCATTTTGAGAATTCTTTTGCAATTAACTATAGTTTTGAACTAAGTCTTGAGAAAGTAAATATGTGAATGAGAAGAGTTGTATTCATGATTGAAAAAGAGTATAAGGGAACTAAGTATTCCCAAATGTAACACTTTTACATTTTAAAAGAGGGAAACGTTGATTTCTAAATGAGTTTATGAGTTCAGAGACGTTTCAAAGTATTACTTGTTTTAAGAAGATCTTTTGAGTAATTAACTCAAATTGAGAAAGATTTATGTTTTATACATTTGAGCATGAGTTTATATATTATTGGGAGTAATATTGAGCACCGATATAGGGATGATTTCAGACAACTCACTGTAACATCTCGCTATTTTGAAAGAACTAGAGAGGGTTTAGAATTGGAAATAGTTATTTTAGGAAAGAATGAAAATCTGGAAAATTGATTAAATTATGTTAAGTATGGGTTTTCGGTCAACTTCAAACGACCATAACTCCTAGCTCAGGATGAGTTAGGTGTGCTTCCAAATATCGTAGAGAAGATCTTGGAATAATCTTTCCAACGCCGTCGAGTTTACATGATTTCAAGTTCGTATGAGTGACATATTCCCATTGGAAGTTGGGCTGTTCAAATAAGGAAAGTGTAATCCGGATTTTTGAAGGGTAGTTTGGTCTTTTCCTTACCAAATTACTTTATTTAGTTTTTAGGAGTTTATTTGGGGTCTAAACTGAACTTGGTCAGTTTACGCTTTTGAAAACTAAGTTGGGGTTTTGACAGAAGAGAAAAGAAGAGGAGAAGGAGCAAGAATCGTCAAGTTCTTCAAGAATCGCTTATGGATTTCATCAAGGGGTGATCCCTACAAGGTATGTGAAACTTTCATAATGTTGGGTTCATTCACCCACGTGCCAAGCATGTTCATTTCAGCGTGAATTCGTCCAAAAAGGGTTGAAAGTTGATGTTCTTGATATGTGTTCATGAATTTGTTTTCATTCTTGAATTGGGCTGAGATTGAGAAGTTTTTGATATTATTGCATCGAGTTATGGAGTTTTTCTGAGTTAGGTTCTTAGGTACATTTACTGGATATCTGAATCTAAAGAGAATTTCGGAAAAAGAACCGAGTTTAGGCGAATTGGGGCTGAAAA
This sequence comes from Solanum lignicaule, assembly GCA_029582545.1. Lineage (NCBI taxonomy): Eukaryota > Viridiplantae > Streptophyta > Magnoliopsida > Solanales > Solanaceae > Solanum > Solanum lignicaule. The sequence continues at coordinate 9,423 of JAJOOF010003608.1, forward strand.
ACGAAGAAGGAAAACGTCGGGTGAATCTGGGTACTAGGTCTGCGTCGCGGACCTGTTCCTAAGGATGGGAAAAATTCTCCTCACTTCGCAGAGCGGTCACGGACCGTTCTGCCTCAAAAATTATTTTCGCGATCAAATATTTAAATACATCTCTTGATCGGTCACGGACTAGTTTCCAGACAGTGATTTCTTGATCGTTTCTCATGTTTAACTATCTAAAAACACTCCTAAACATCATGAGATCCTTTATATCACAAATCACAATTCTTGAATCCATAAATTCAAATTCAAGGAAAGTTAAGAGTCAAGTCTAGAAGTTAAGAATCAAGTGAAGAGAAGTTCATAAAGTATTTCAAAAGTCTTTCACAAACATTTTAACTTTGTTTTAAGACTTAAGCTTTGAGTTGAGGAAAGAGTAAGAGTAAAGTTCATTTCTTCAAAGATTATATGGGAAATAAGTATTCCCTAAGAGTTAAAAAATATTTTCACATTTGAGCAAGAAGGGAAACACCGATTTCCAAGAGAGATTTTAAGCTAAGTTTTGAGTAATTATCTCAAACCAAAGAAAGAAATTTTGTTTTAACATACGAGCTAGGTATATTTTGGGAGTAGTAATGAGCATTGATATGGGGATGTGAGCTCATAATAACTCAATTCTCCATAAACCATGTAGCCATCATTGGTAGTAAAGGATCATACTTTTTAGATAATTCTTTAAGTGCTTTTTAGCATAGACTAGTGGATCCACTTAATTAAGGCGTTCTATATGACGGCAAAGTATATGATAGTTCTGGCAGTGTGGGCAAGACGATATATCACCACTTAAGCTCATAGTGGTGGTTGTCGGTTAGAGAAACTCCCACAGTATTATATTACTTTATTATATGACTAAGTTGAGTTGTTATCGCATTTCTTTAACAAAACGAGTTGCTTTCTATTGTTTTAAAAGCTTTCCATATATTGCATATGTATTGTTGTTTTATATTGAGTTAAGTTATTCATGAGTTGAGTAAAGACAAGGTAAGTGTTCCTTTCAGATTCTTTTCAAGCTTACGTTATGTTTTAGTATTCTCCTCGCATACTTGTACATTCAATGTAATGATGCCATTTGGCCTGCATCGTTTTATGATTGAGACACAGGAAATCAGAATTAACATACAGGGCCCCGTTGATCCAGTTGAGCACTCAGAGTCAGTTGGTGAGCCTTTTTGCTTTTCGGAGGACTCCTTTTACTTTACTTTTAGTATTTCAGTTGTTAGGATGCTCGGGGGTTTCTTCCCGACATCCCTTTTTGTTTTAGAGGCTTCATAGACAGGTAGTAGTTCAGTTGTCTTTACATTATTATTTCATATGTTAAGACTTGAGTTGCCATTTTGGCCAAGTTGAATGTTTGACCTTTAAACGTTCTAAGTTATTTTATTAAACAGTTGAGTAGAAATGCATTTGATCATTGTAATAATGGTTAAAGTCTTCTGTTGAGTAAGTAAGCTAGGCCAAGGGTTTGGTTGGGGTCATCAATGGTTCTCGAGTGCCAGTCCCTCCCAGGGTGTAGGCTCGGGGCGTGACACTCACATTCCCCATAAACCATGTAGCCAACATGGTAAAGGATCATACTTTTTAGACGACTCCTTGTTGCTTTTAAGCATAGCTTAGTGGATCCACTCAGTTGAGGTGTTTTATACCTTGGAAAGGTATAGGAAAATTTTGGCAGTGTGGGTGAGACGTTGTATCCTCACATACCTCATAGTGATGGTTGTTGGTTAGAAAATCTCTCAAATAAGAGTAAAGAGTATGTTATTGAATATTTATACATTTTGAGTTGATATCTACCATTTTAAAAACTTTAAATATTTCATCTAATATTGTTGCTTTCATATAGGAGTTGAGTTGAGGTGAGTATTGTTTCCCATGTTATCAATTCAGTTATCTATGTTCCAGTTTTCCCTTACATGCTCGTACATTCAATGTACTGACGTCATTTGGCCTGCATCTTATTTATGATATAGATACAAGTGTTCAAGGTCATCAACATGCGCTTCTTTGATACCATTTGCACTCCACTTAGCTTTAGTGAACCTCTATACTTTCCGGAGGGATTCACATTATTATTTCTATTTTGTTAAGTTCTTGAGGGTCTTGTCTCGACATCTATCGTAGTATTTAGAGGCTTCAGAGATAGTTAGTAGTTGAGGAGTCCTTCACTATTTCCCTTGTCGTTATTTTGAGACTTTGAGTCACTTACTTATGTTTAACTAAGCATTTCAGACATTTACTGAGTTGAGTTATTGTTGAGACAATTTGAGTTAATCTTTGCACTTGAAGTTCCCATTTTGCTTGAGCAAGTCTTCCGCTAAGTAGTCAGTCAGGCAAAGGGTTTCTTGGGAACCAGCGATGGTTATCGAGTGCCGGCCACGTCCAGGGTGTAGGCTTGCAGCGCAACACTTAGGGCGGGCTGAATTTCTACAAAAAATTTGCAAAGGTGTGTGCCTAACATTAATATTACATGTATCAGTTGATACTCACATGATACTAGACCTCTCTGAAGTACTGGTACATATTGAAACTAATTTAACAAAGAAGAATTGATATGTAGAACATGATTACACCACACAATTACTACGAGTTCAATGTCAGTCAACCTTATTATACATTATTTCTACTGCTAATTTTCCTTACAAGAACTCAAAAGCATTTCTAGTTTTTGTTTAATTTGTTCTTTAAATTAGTGTTATTGAACAATGAGTAACTCACCTACTCATTCTTTTGGTGTAGTTATAACTAACATGAGTAATCATTATTCAATAAATATTCTCTTAAGGACAATTGCTTTAGTAGACAATCTTCAAGATCCATCCTCACAAAATTGGGGAGATCCTCCATATTATTCTCCATCAACAATCAACCCCTTTCTGGTGACAAGAGGAGGGACTTCACATCGTCTTCAAGAGGTGGAAGTGTCAATGAGGTATGTCAAAATAAGAACTCATCATGTTGTTGCACCTAAAAACATAAATAATCCCACAAAATTGAAGAAGTTTTTAAAAAAGAATCTACAGAGATTTGTGTCATTTGTCAGGCAGAATATAAGCATGAAGAGACCATTGGGGCACTTTGTTGCGGACATGAATATCACGTCGACTGCATCAAGCATTGGTTGTTGAGGAAGAGGGATTATCCTATTGTCGAGCTTCAATTTTTCCTTTCACATGAAGAAAGTTTAAGTGTTTAGAGATTATTTTTTTCTAAGATTATGTTGTATTAATCTGAAGTTTTCTTAATGAAGAAAAAATTGCAAGATTGATCATAGTTTGTGTATGTATATGTTAAAAATCATCTCATTAAATTTAGTAATACAAATTATTTTTAAGTAGTGGATGTCATGTTCTATATATCTTTGATACATACAAGAACAATTTTTTTTCCTATCCTAATATTTTTAAGAGACAACAAATTACAATATATATAATAATAATCTATCATTTTCACTAATATAGCCATGTTAATGTTATAAAAAAATTACTCTAGTAATGTTAATGTTATTGATTCTTGAATTTCTTCTAATGTTTACCACTTTGTCTTAAACACTGAGTTTGCGATGAAAAAAATGATTGAGCCATAAATAAATCCAAATATAATGAATACACATCTACTAAATTTCGTAGCTTTAGTCCAATCATTGATGTGAGAAAAATGTTATAGCTCGTAAATACAATGAAGTTTTTCATAATAATTGTAGCCTGAAGAAAATGGTCATGTTTGATAGGAAATAGTCTTATCAATCATGGAAGAATCTCTCCAAATACCAAATGATGATTGAATGTAAAAAAATTGTGAAATAGCATGTGTGAGTTGAAATTTGAGTAAAGATTATAGTAAGGATGATATTGAGAGGGACAAAAGGCAAAACAACATCTTCAAGTCCATCTCGCCCTTTAGCTAATGCCCTCTCTTGTTTGTGAGTCTTTGGTGTCCCCCTAGTGCCTGTGAAGTAGAGAATTCTTTTTTGCAGAAGTTGCAATAAAAAACCTTAGCCTTCAAGGAATGTCTCTACTTGGGTATGCCTCACTGGAAGAATCACTAGTGTAAGCCGGAGTTGAATTAAAAAGATTGAGTTTAAGAATTGAACAACAATATAGATATATATTTTATTTTTAAATTTTAATTAAATGAAATAAAAAATCTTTTTGGGAAAGGCAAGCACAAACAAAGGTGCACAACAGGGCAATAGTAGAAGAAAATCCAAATCTAAACTTCCCCTTCTATTTGAACCTAGAGGAGACAATCTAATTCAAGCACAACCAATGTTTGGGGAAGCAAACAAATTACCAAAATAAAAATACAAGGAAAAATTAAAACAACAATGTCAGACACCAAGACATGACGAATTTGAGTTTTCAACATCTCCCTAGTAGATCTATTTGCTTTTCATTATCTGAGATTCTTATTCTTATTGTTTTTTTCATTCTTTAGTGTGAAAATATGAGAAATACAAATAAGAAAGTGTGAATGAAAAATAAGAATAAAGTAAAAAAAAAAAATTAATGTTTTGTAGCTATGTTATAATTTATTTTTTTGTATGAAAAAAAAAATTGGGCCTCTATGATAAATTTTACAAGAAAATGAGTGAAAAAATAAATTTGACCATCCATATAATAAACCAAAACTAGTCGTTGAATCAAAGAAGCAAAAAGATTCACAGTGAGAAGGATAAAATATAACCCTATGTATATGGATTGTTATTTTTTGATAAAATATAAAAAATGAATTAAACCCATTAGACGAAAAGGGTAAGTCTGGGTCATTTATGTAACAATATGGGTATATATGAATCACTTTTTAGTGAGGGATAAATCAACTTAAATCATAAACTTGGGGGGACATATAAGACCCCTAGATTCTTTCAAAAGTTTGGTCAAACTAGTTTTAAATTGACATTTTATATTAAACTAATTCACTAATCATCATTCCTTTGATTATCATGTGAAAAAAGAACCACATAATTCTATGACAAATCTAATTAATTTTCTAGTGATCTAATACAATTTATATAAGTAATTAACTTTTATTGTATTTCATTTACTTCCTTCCACGACTATTTTCCCAAAACAAAAGGTTTAATTATAAGGATTTAACTCATATAGGTAAGTAAATAACAACTATATCCAAAATCTGATTCTAAAGAAAATTTGGAATAAAACTTATTATGTTTCCAAATGAACTAGGAAATATGGTAGGTCATGTGTATGTATATTTAATATGGTCATTACATCTCATTCCAACACAAATTAGGAATGCAACTAATTAGTTTCCCAATGAACTAGAAAATATGGTAGTCCATCTCTATGTATATTTCATATTGTCAATATATTTGTTTTCCAAAATAATTTAGGAATGCAATTTATTATTTTTCCAAATGACTATAAGATATGGTAGGTCATCTTATATATAGTTCAATGTCACTCAAACTTATTATACACTATCCAAACAATTGCCTTCTATTGAGGGTAATCAGAGTAATCCACAAAGCCATAGGAGGACTTGTCCTTCCTTATGAGCTTGTATACCTCAAGGGGACCGCGGGTGCTAGAGAAAACCTCTTGAACAAGTGGTTATGTGACTTGTGAGTTGATGTTTCAACGTACATTCATACTTGCTGGAGTGTGCATGTATGTTGGAAACATCAACCCACAAGTAACAGAACCACTTGTTCAAGAGGTTTTCTCTAGCACCCGTGGTCCCCTTGAGGGATACAAGATCATAAGGAAGGAAAAGTCATCCTATGGTTTTGTTGATTACTTTGATCGCCGATCAGTTGCGCTTGCTATTGTGAGCCTCAAAATGTATTAGATCTATAGTTTGAATTCGGCTTGGGAATTAGGGTTTTAATTTCTTTTTGCAAAAAAAAATTAGTGTTTATAGATTATTTTATTCTAAGATTATATTTTTCCTGCTTGAAGAATAGACAAGCACGCAATCAGATTAAGAAGTAGACTACCAATTCAGGAGATATAATTGACACTACAGAAGACATTGAAGTAGAAATCATTAAATTTTATAGGCAATTTCTAGGATCATAAACCCCTGTGTTATCAGTAGTAAGGAGAGATATAATGAGCAGTGGACCAAGACTAACAAGAATACAACAGTTGGAACTAATAGCACCAGTCACAAAGGAGGAGATAATATCAGCGCTAAAAGGGATCAATGATCAGAAGTCACCTGGGAAGATGGATACAATGCCCTTTTCTTTATAAAGGCATGGCCAATAATAGGCAAAGATATAATACAGGCAACTCAAGAGTTTTTCAGCACAACTGAGATGTTCAAAGCTGTGAATTGCACATCTATAATACGATACCCAAATTCCAACATCCTAATACCATTGGAGAATACAGACTCATATCATATTGCAGTGTTCTGTAAAAATCATATCTAACGTAATCACTGGGAGATTGCAAAAGGTGATGGATTACTTAGTGGATAATAGTCCAGCTGCATTTGTACCAAGAAGGATCATCCAAGATAATATCTTACTGACTCATGAGTTGGTAAAGGGCTATGGAAGGAAAGGAATTTCGCCAAGATGTATGCTGAAGATCGATATGCAGAAGGCATATGACTCACTTGAGTGGTATTACTTAGAGCAGATAATGGTCCAGCTAAGCTTTCCCGCACAGTTCATAAAGTGGAAAATGACATGTCTCAGAACTGTGTCCTACTCAATAGTGATCAATGGTAAACCAACGAAGCCATTTTATGCCAAAAGGAGTTTAAGGCAAGGGGACCCAATGTCCCCATTCTTATTCGTGATAGCTATGGAGTATCTTTGCAGGAGCTTGAAAACTATGAAACATATGAAAGAGTTCAAATTCCACCCTAGACGTGCACAGCTCAAAATAGTCCAATTGGGATTTGTCGATGATCTATTACTTTTTTGCAAATGAGAGGGCCAATCTGTCAAGATGGTTTACCAATGCTTCCAGGAGTTCTCAATGCTTATGGAGTGGCCACTAATGTGAGCAAGAGCTCCATTTATTTTGGAGAGGTGCAACCTATGGTGCAAGGACAAATACTGGAGAATCTATGCTTTTCTAAAGGAAATCTACCCTTCAGATATCTTGGAGTTCCACTAAGCACAAAAAGACTAGCAATTGATCAATGCCAACCATTAATCGACAAAATGGTAGGCAGAATTACAAGCTGGACAACTAAGTTCATATCATACGCAGGTAGGATGCAATTGATAAAAACAATCTTATTCTCCATACAAATTTTCTGGGCTCAAGTCTTTGTACTACCAAAGAAGATTGTCAAGCTCATTGACTCCATATGTAGAAGCTTCTTATGGACAGGAAAGGAAGAAGTATCGAAGAAAGCACTCCTTTCTTGGGATACCATATACAAACCTAAGTCAGCAGGGGGTTAACTTTTACTAATATTACTGTGTGGAACAAAGCTGCTATTTGTAAGGCTCTGTGGAATCTGTGCAATAAAAAAAAATAAAGTATGGGTGAAGTGGGTGCTCACCTACTATATACAAGGGAAACCAATCAAGGAAGTGCAAGAAAAGAAAGCGTCCTAGGTGGTACAAAAGATATTGAAGGCTAGGAATTATGTTGAAGAAGCTGGATATACAATGGAGGAGTTCACACAGCTAGACAAATTCCAGATAAGAAAGATATATCATGTGATGAGAACGACCTTCGATAAGGTGGATTGGAGAAGGCTGATATGCAATAACATGGGGATGAAATAATGGAAGTTTATTCTTATTCTCGCCACACATGGGAAGTTGTATACAAGAGACAGATTGCATCGATGGGTCATCAACCAAGAGGTTCGTTTTTGCCCTTGTGGGAATTTTGATGAAAGCATTTCTTATTGAAGTGGCAAGGAATACAAAGGCTCCCTAAAGGATGGAGCGAAGAGATTAGCTGGGCAATTATTAATGCAAAGGGGGAAAATGCCAAGGCTGAAGTGTTAGCTAGTTGTGTATACCATGTATGGGAAGAAAGGAACAAGAGGTGGTTCCAAAAAGTTCAAAGGGAACCAAAAGCGATAACCGGACATGTAATTCAGGAACTGTTTCATCGAGGCTCAATGCTTCCACGTGTCCAGAACTGTCTGAGGCAGCTGAGCTTCTATCCATAAAAGAATTCTAGAACTATAAGATAATTCGAAGAGTTTAGTAGTATAGGCAAATATCGCTGAAGGTAGGGATGCCCAATTCAGTGGTTTTTATTTCTATTCTAACATCGTTGGAAAATATAGTGTTGTAAATAATACTTGGATGATAAAATGTTTTTATTTTCTAAAAAAAAAAAAACCGCACATGAATTATATTTATGATTATTTAAAATAAAAATATCTAAATAAATTAGCAAGAACTAGCAGATCATGGTCGCTATTAACATTTAGTCAATTTTTAATTATTTTAATAAATAAGGTTTACGAGCCTGGCTTTTACATTTAAAATAAAAAAAATTAATCAAACCAAAAATTTCGATATAACTATTCTTCTATATAAATGAAAATTCAATAAGATAAAAAGGCAAACCAAATTAAGGAGTGGAACTAGAAAAAGTAGTTGTAAAATGGTGAAACTTCAAATGCTCATAACTTTGGCCTCAGATGTCCGTTTCAAGCGATTTTTTTTTAATCTAGGTATTTTCTCGAGATCTATGCAACCAAACAGCCATATGGCAGTTTGACCGAGCGAATTTTCTCATAAATGCCTTTAACCCATCCAGATTTGAATTTCCCCCAATTTGGCTGAGGATTTTTATTCCTTTTTAGTAAAAATCTCATGGAAAAAAATTGATTTTGAGTTCAAAATACCTTGGTAATGCGTATGTGAATGTCAATTTTAATATTGAATAATCAATTGTAGCAAACGAGGTACGTACTATTAGCGGACAAAATAAATAATAAAAAATGTTCATTAAATAATTACATGATAATTGCCTTGTTGGTTTAGCTTCTACTATTTTTTTACCTCCACAATGTACGTTCAAACCTAGGAAAAAGTGATTAAAATAGATACGGCTGCCTAACAAAACATTGTTATGCATGAAGTGTGGCCTAATGTTCACTCCCTTTTGATTTTTGAATAGGTTGGGTATTCACATATT